>JAUYWH010000024.1:23966270-23978073 GCA_034779795.1 Ctenopoma multispine | reverse complement strand
TGTGTGTGTGTGTGTGTGTGTGTGTGTGTGTGTGTGTGTGTGTGTGTGTGTGTGTGTGTGTGTGTGTGTGTCCACTTAGCTTTGACAAATAAGGTGAATGTTGGAGGTTTGTATGCAGGAGTCCAGGAGATTTGTTTGTAGGAAGTAGTGAAAATACTTAAAAGGTTCCTTGTGCAGTGATCTTTTTTTTTAACGTTTTCATTTTACAATTTTTTGAGACAACTAAATCTTATCAGTAACGAGTGTGAATTGTAAATATGCTGCTCACTTGTTTTTGTTTAAAATTTTCATATTGTATCACATGAAACACAGTGTGAGTGTTACACAGTAAGAATTTACCTCTTTACTTGAAGAGACCAGTAAAATTTGTGGATCAGAAGGAGTTTGAGTCCAGATTAACATGATCAGTGGTTCAGACAACGGCTGGATGGGGACTAATAATCGCTTCCCTGACCATAAAATAGCCGTCATGGTGTCAACAGCACATTTTTATTTCTGTCTATTTATTATTAATAGCATTTATCATTTTTACTGTTTGGATGGAAAAAAGTATGTTTCATGACATCTCAATTGAAGTCTTCTGCAGGACCAGCACAAGACTTCAGTGTTGTGCTACAGCTCCTAAAACCTTCAGTAAGGAGCAGTAGTACCTGTTTATGATCCTGTACTTAAAACACATGTTAGACTTATTGTAACTCTCTATTTGGACTTTATGTACATTTGGAGAGTTAACGACATTAGGACCATTAAATGTGATTATTGCTGTGTGTTTTACAGTAACACAGCAGGTCAGTGGAACCAGGTGTTTGTTCAGCCTCCACCAGAGGAAGAAGTCCACATTGGAGTGGACCAGGACCCCAGAGTAAGACTAGTCCCACACACACACCAGACCAGTATGATTCGGATATATTAGTGTACTAAAAGCAGATAAGCAGCTTCAATTCACTTCAGCTGTTTGTATCAAATGTTTTATTGCCACATTTTCAACTAATCTAAACTAAAGGTCCACTTACTGACTTTATATCATGGCATTCCTCATTTCTGTGTTTTGTGTGAACAGGAGACATACCTGGAGGTTCTCTTCTCTCCTCTACGATTCACTGCTTCAGCCATAGTTAAAGCTCTACAGGTGAGAACACACCTACTGTCTGATTGGTGTCACCTGTTTCACTTTGGAGAAGATTAAGAGACAAACTTTTTAATTTAACCCTGTGGACCGCCGCTGCTTTGAGCACGATCTAGTCTTGTTTTACACTTCCTGAACTGTTTGGCCCAAATATTCATCAGGATGCTGCTGCTGATAATGATAAAGTGTATTTTGTGTTGCAGATCTACCGTCGGGGCTCAGACAGAATCACTGATGTGTCCTGGGAGAGTCTGAAGAAGGAGGTGACGGTTGCTGTAGAGAACGAGGTAAAGTTTTTCAGATTCTTGTGTTTGTAACCTACAATTTAGATGGAGAATCAATTAAACCATTGTCAGAGTCTGATGTTCACTCTGTTTCAAACCCCCTCCAGCTGCAGAGCAGTGTGACAGAGTTTGAGTTTTCTCAAGAGGAGTACCGTCAGCTGCAGATGGAGTTCTGGTCAAAGTTTCATGCCTGCTGTCTGCAGTACCAGGAGGCTCTGTCTACCCCTGTGGGTCTGACTGTGAGCCCCCACACCTCCATGGTGTGTCTGCTGAAGAAGGTGAGGATAGAGATCCTCGTCTTTGTTTCTGAGTGATCATATCACCGTGTTATCAGTTCTGTATACGGGGGGGGGGGGTTGTTGTGCTGAATGACATCTATTTCATATTTTAAGTCACTGGAGGACAAATAAGGAAAATTATTCCTCTGTTGTATTTATTAAATCCAGAGCTGATCTGGATTTTCCCAAATATTTCCATGTCTTCTGTTTTCCATCAGCAACACAAGTAGATAACAACTGATGTTCATGTGAATGGTTTTAGTTTCTCTGTTGCATTAAACTCGTTTTACAATGAACATTAGAGATTTAACGATTAGAGAGACCATAAGATTAAAAGAGTAAAAACCTGCTGCCTGCTGGTCCAGCTGAAGACGTCAGACTGTAAAATCACTGTGTTTCAGGGTTTCATCTCGTTCCTCCTGCCTTGCTTTGCTGTGGATCATTTGTATCTTTCCTATGATGAGTATCTGTTCTCAGAGGAGGAGACGCCCATCACTGATGGTAACTGCACTTTATATTCTCTTTCAATGTCTTTTATTATTAATTATTATTTGTGCTGTTGGCTCAGTAAAACCAGCTGTGAAGCTGATTTGTAAAAACATGTTTAATGTTACTGTGTATAGCCTTATCTGTGTGTATTTAAATATATTGTATGTTCTGGATTTGCGCTCTCAGATGTGGAGGGGGGGCGCGACGTGCTGCAGCTGGTCCAGTGTTTACGTCTGGTCAGTGATGCCGTTTCTGGAGAGATGGCGTATGAGATGGAGAAAGCTCTGGAACATCTTGAGTCACCAGAGAAAGCGGCAGAACGGGTGCTGGAGAACATGCTCTCAAGTGACAGGTGGGTTTTTTTATTATTTAGATTTATTAATTTAACCAGAATATTATAATCTGTTTTAACATTATAATATGACTTAAAAATGATAATTTTTTATTAGAAGAATGACACTGTCATCAAAAACTGTCACAAATTGTTCGTAATTATTTTCTTAGTAATCTGAAACCTATAAACTGTTTCTGTATCTGAGTCCCTTCTTGTGTCATGCAGTGATAATGTGATTGAGGACATCCAGAACAAGCTGCAGGATATCAGGAACCCAATGGCAGCTATGATGGTTCTGCTGAGGGAGCTGGACCTGGAGACAGACTCTGAGGTCGGAGGAGAAGGACCCATGGCTCCTGGTATGTTTTGTTGTTACTTGTATGTAAAAACACCACCACACTGCCTGTGTGATCATTTCCTCTCTGGTTGTGTTTTGCAGGTCAGAGTCTGAACATGAGGATCAGCTTGTCTCAGCTGTACGGCAGCAGCTCTGCGGTTTCTGTGGTCTGTCAGGCCCTGTGTCACATGGCCATGACCAGAGCCCTGTTCTGCAGAGACCTGCTCATCTTGCAGAAACTCTACCTGCGCTTTGGAGACAACGTAAGTTGTCCACAAACACAGTTTTATCAACAAAAACATGTCAGAACCTCTGTCCAGATCTTGCAGACCTTGGGCATTTCATCGTGCATAGGCACAGTCTGTCTATCAGAACAACTCACTGATTGTGTTTGTGTTTGTGTTTGTGTTTAGGTGTTTCTGGGTGGTGGGGCCCAGCTCTTGCAGCTCCAGCAGGATCTGATTCCTCGCTGCTCCCACCTCCTCTCCTCGTATCACCTCCTGAAACACATCAGTCAGAGCCTCGCCTCTTCCGTCCCCGTCGACATTATGTGAGTACAACACAAATTCAGCTGTGATGTTGATTCTTCCTGTGTGTTTCTCCCTCACTGAGATATTTTCTGCTTTGCTTTGTGATTAACACACATCATGTGTCTGTTTGCCCTAAGCTCCACATGTTAAGAATACTTTCCATGTGATTAAAGTTAAACTTTGTCACATTAATATTTTGAGATCATGTATTATTGTTTTTTATTATTTATTTTATTGGTGCAAAAACAAACTTGGACCTCAGTGATGTTAAAACTGTTTTAATGTGTATGTCTGGTAAAACTAGGTGTCAGACACATTATCACATGTTTATAAGCACACGTTAAAGAACCTGTTGGACTGTGTGTTTCAGAGATGCTAATCTGCAGCACCTCACAGTGTTGGAGCTGTCTGACAGCCCGGCGCTTTCCACCAACAGATCAGGTCAGTAAACTCAGACTATCAGAACCAAACCGCCTCCCAGAAAGTTTTCACAGTGTCCATGACTGCTCAAACGTGAGAAATTGCATGGTTTCTGTTTCCTGTCAGCAGTGCTAAGTCCTCAGACGGTCGTGGAGCTGTTCTATCAGACAGTGGCCAGGAAACTCGTCATCTCTCAGATCTACTGTCAGCAGCAGAGCAGTTCCCTGCTGCTGTGGCCCCACATGGTCTCTAACGTGGTCCAGCTGCTTGCTCAGCTACTGTATCCTCAACACGCTATATACATGCTAACAACATGTATTAACACACCTGCTAAAATAACTAATCAGTTTATTTCACCGGTTTGTGGTGTTGCATCTTAACTGGTGTCCCCCAGTTGGCCCAGTAACTCTGGTTTCCAGTTCCCTGAGTGTCTGATGGCCAACTGTCAGTACACACAGCTGCAGGTTGGTCACACTGTGAAAACTGTCTGATATACTAACACCAGCCGGACTCGAACCAGGGACCAAAGCACTTCATGTGAATGTAATATTTGTACTAACGTGTTTCACTTCATGTTGTCTGGTTTGGTTTCATTTTGAGAATGAAGTTTTAGCAGAAAACGGCAGACTCTGCAGCAGCAGAAACCTAATTCAAGCATTAACACAGTGAAGACTGATGAATACAAATTCAACTGTGGTTCAGGGTTTGGGATAAGAGGGATCAGAGCCACAAATCTGTAGATGATGAACATGAAAAACATGATGAGCTGCTCTCTCACTCACACACAAACACACACACGAGATGAAGGCTGTGTGTGAGTGTCATGACAGCTCTGCTGCGCTTCAGCTGTTTCTCAGGTGTGTTTCCTTTGTGTGCAGGACTACGTGAGGCTCATCAGTCCTTGGTGTCAGGTGAACATCGGCTCTTGTCGCTTCATGTTGGGTCAGTGCTACCTGGCAAACGGGGAGGGCCAGAAGGTGAGTCCCAGCAGCTGAACTTGAGTTACGATGAGTCCTCTCCGCAGCTCCAGTCCTCATACTGTGGTTTCTCCATCAGGCTCTGCAGTGTTTCCAGGAGGCAGCGACCGAGGTGGAGAAGGAGGAGTTTCTGATGAGACTGACGGGCAGTGAGGACGAGGAAGCTGCCTCCACCCCCCGATTACAATATTACAACAAGGTAACATCACCCGAGAAGTGAAGGCAGACTAGTCTCTGATACGATGATGACGTACTTTATTGTTGCAGTGATGCTCTGAGGGGAAAACGGTGAAGATGTAACTCTGTCTGTTTGTGTGTTCAGGTGCTGCGGTTACTGGAGGATGTGGGTCTGCCTGAACTTGTCATCCAGTTGGCGTCTCTGGCTATAACTGAGGCTACAAGCGACATCAGCAGTCAGGTGACTGTCCCAACAAACACAGGGTTAACCCTCTTGTTTGCCATACACCTTTTGTCCTCTGGGGTCAAAAATGAGCCAGCCTTCTTTGACTGTTATTAAAAGCATATAGTATAAATTGTCAATTAATTCTGTGTTACACCTTTAGTCTAACTGCATTTCAGCACGTTACCACATATTCTTTACTTCGTTTTTGAATTTAGGGCCAATAGACTATAATTACATAAAAATATACCCTGTTATTCAGTGAAGATAAAATGAAATGATAAAATTATTATTATCTTATAAAAAACTAAATTAAATATAAAATTGATAAAATTATTTTAATTTTATAATATTTTAACTATTTGACTTATCACAGAGTGGTATGTGTAAAAGTTCAGAGTTTTTAAATGTTCTGAGCACATAATCACACCTGTTGTCCTCTGGGGTCAAAAATGACCCCGTCTGGTTTGACTGTTATTTAAAGCATATAAAGACACCTTTATTAACAACTTCATTCCAACTAATTAATTATTTCTTTATTCCATTTGAAATTAAGACCTCAAGATTTTGACTATAGTTAAGATTCTGACTATAATTAATGATCAGAGTCACACGTGTTGATAGATCATCACAGATGGGTATATGTCATCAGTTCAGTTAGGATGTTGTTTTTAAACCACTTAAAAAAAATTTAATGGCGGCAAATAATCACACCTGTTGTCCTCATGGGTCAAAAATGACCCCATCTGGTTTGATTGTTTATAAAGCATAAGTATACATTATCACCCACCTTGTTTGTCACTTTACAGTCAACTTTATTCAAACTTATTGGATTTGACCTTGACTTACTTGACATAAAACATGTCAAAGTGCATTTCCAAAACATTCAACTTTTCAAAACTAACTTTTCATGATAAAATGGAATGGGCGTGGGAGAGCTGCTGCAGGATCTCCATAACCAATGTCTTGGAAATAACCTGTCCAAATAAAAATAATAACTATTGCAATTAATTAATTGCATATGTCATGTTATTTGCAATACTGTTCTTTTTCATTAGCTGCAACATGGGTTTAAATTTAGTGAAGGCAGCTCTTCTTTGGCGATAGTGTATGCGGTGGTAATTAAATAAATTTTACGTTCAGTTCTGCCAACTGCGTGGAACGGCTGGCAGTATCGTGATGATTAAAAGCCTTAACAATCGAACCTGATGATACTGAACTTTTTGCCACATACTTGTCCCTGCATTTCTTGTGTTTGGCACTCTCACCGTGTTTGACCAAGCTCTCGCGCTTAAAGTGCGTAGATTCAGCTGTGTTACCTGCAAACTCCGTCCCACAGGTTTTACAGTGAATGCAGAGCATAGAGCCATTTTCATAGCGGAGCCACTCGAAGTCTTTCAACCATTCTCTCCGATTCTCTCTTTTCGGCTGGTGAATCAACATTCACCACATGATCACTATCACCAGCGCCAGTATTTGTAATTTTAGGTGGTTTGCATAAGAAATCTGTCAGTGTTCTTTTCATTTTCCCTCTACTTCACCTCTTTACGTTTACATTTCCCTGCTGTAGTTAGCGCCGCCACCTGACTGAGTGATTATTAACCAATCTAAAATCTTAACGGCAGAACGGTCATCGCATCAGCATTCAGCACACAGAACACATATATACTGTTAACATTTTTTTGAGAAATTAAAACGGGTCGCACGACAACAATTACATGCACTTGCACCAATGCTCCCAAATATATTTTGAGGTTGCATAGATGAAATTTTGGGAGCATATGCGACCAAAATGGTCGCAATTTCGAGCCCTGATGTCTTTGGATGGTGGAAGGAAGCTGGAGTATCTGGAGAGAAGCCACGCAGACACGTGGAGAATGTACAAACTCCACACACTCGGAGTGGTGCTAACCACTACACCACTGTGCCGCCCAGTGCAAATAGTTCAAATTGTGAGTTCACTACAGTAGGAAAAGCAACAGATATGTTGCTTGCTGACCATGTATCATTTGATGTGAGGTATCACCAGTAGTCACCTCATGTTGTACTTCCATCAGTTCCAGGCTGGGTTGATCTCAGACCAAAGGAGTAAATAGTTCAATGCAGACACAGAGAATATTAAAGAAGACAACAAGGGCCCAATGGGCAGTCAGTCTTTTGCATGTGAACACAGTGAGTAAACCTGAAGCAATATCCAAATTTGCCTGCAGGTTTGTTCCATCCAACTATCTAGACTTATTGCCATATACATTTTGCCCCTCCTTGTTCGTCATAGTTTTTTCAATAGGCCGGTGCAGAAATGGGTCCTGTGTACAGACTGTCTACAGTTGTAAACAGTAAAAACACTTCTGAGTAATAAATATATTCTGTGTTTGTGCTCAGGCGGCTCTGTGGACTCGAATCTTCAAACATCATTTGGACCTCGGACACAACAGTGAAGCCTACGAAGCTCTGACACAGAACCCAGACAGCAGCATGTACAAACACACAGACAACTATTTCCATCTGCTGTAAACAAAATGGGACAGACTGACAGTCTAACACCTGCTCCTTTACTTACAGGAAGCTTGATTGTCTACGCCAGCTGGTGGTGGTTCTGTGTGAACGTTCTCAGCTCCAGGATTTAGTCCAGTTCCCTTACGTGAACTTGCACGACGAGGTAAAAGCTCCGTCTAAACCCTTCTTGTCCACTGTGGGACGAAGGAAATAGATTTCAGTGTTTCAGTGTGTCATATCATCCTCAGGTTGTCGGTATCATTGAGTCTCGGGCCAGAGGTTTAGACCTGCTGGCTCATAACTACTATGAGCTGCTCTACGCCTTCCACATCAACAGACACAACTACAGAAAAGGTGCAGGAGGAGCTTTAGTTGGTGCCCACAGACCCGGCACAACAAACCTGACTTGATTTTAATCAATCATACCAGAATCTGTTTAGACTAATTGTGTGTGGGTGTTTGGTGTGTTCGTTCGTTCAGCGGGGACGGTGATGTTTGAGTTCGGGATGCGTCTTGGTCGGGAGGTCCGGACTCGCCTCGGCCTTCAGCAACAGGTGAACTGTTACCTGGCTGCTCTCAACTGTCTGCGCCTCATCAGACCTGAGTATGCGTGGATCGTGCAGCCGGCCTCTGGAGCTGTGGTACCAGAACACACACACACACACACAGCAGCTGTTTTTTGCTATTAACCTGGTTGATTTGAATCAAAGTGTTTGTATGTTTGCTGCAGTACGAGCGCCCAGGAGCGTCTCCGAAGAGGAACTCTGATGGAGAGTTTTCTTCTGAACCAGGTGAGTTCAGTGAAACGTCTGGGGGGGGGAAGACATTTCTTCTTCACTTCTTCTTCTCTGCTTCCAGTCAAACATCAGGTAGACATCCTGGAACTCAGAGACCTGGAGAAGGAGTACATCCTGTCCCGCAGCCGTCTCACCCTTGCCCAGCACCACATGCCGTCCGCCTCTATCGCTGGTACAGCACTGCCTACACCTCCATCAGCACCACTGACACCTTTACTTACACCACCTGTGCCAACACCTCCACCTGTCTCCCTCTCCACAGGAAGTGCAACAGCTGAGGAGATGGTGGCCCTGCTTGTCCAGACCGGTCTCTTTGATTCAGCTCTGTCTCTGTGTCAGACCTTCAGACTGAACCTGACTCCGGTCTTTGAGGGTCTGGCTTTCAAGTGAGTCCTGCACCGTCCTGTGTAGAATCATCACGTGTGAATAAACCACGCTATTAGTAAGCTACACTCCTGCACGCCCTCTCAGATCTGCAAATGAGAGGAGACAAAAAATTCCCTCTACACGTGGTCTCCAATCCCAATCGAGTCTATTCTCCTTTGTTGTCCCTGGCTGGTAGAACGACCTGCCCTGCTCCATTCGACTAGCTGAGACTATCACCACCTTTAAAAAACATTTGAAAACTCACTTGTTTAAGAAGTATTTCAAATGAGTCTAACGCACACACACGCATTCACAAAATTGTCTAGCACTTAACAACTAGCATGTTCTTTATCTTGATGAGTTGGGTCTTATCAGGGCTCCTAGTTTGTAGTAACTCAGAATCTACGGAAACCGAATTGTAATTGCTGATGTCTTCTCCTGGTAAGTCGCTTTGGATAAAAGCGTCTGCCAAGTAAAGTAAACCAGGATCTGTTTCCCATGTGAAAACTGTCACTGATCTGTCCTTCACTCCAGATGCATCAAGCTTCAGTTCGGGGGGGACGACGCTCAGAGCGAAGCCTGGAGCTGGTTGGCTGCTAATCAGCTGTCGTCGATCGTCAACACCAAAGAGTCCAGGTGAGGTCTTTTTAACTTATTAAAATCTGAAACATTCACACATTAAAATCAAACATGACACAAAACTTTATTTTTACAGTTAAAGTCTTTTATGTACTTTCTGACATCACAGCTGCAGATGTTTGGTTTCTCTGTGTCCTCAGTGCCACAGACGAGGCGTGGAGGCTCCTGGAGTCCTACCTGCTCCGGTACCCGTCCTGTAATGGACAACATCACCACTGCATCATCAACAAGCTGCTGTCACATGGCGTCCAACTTCCCGATTGGCTGGTCAAGTCCTATAAGGTGAGAGACTAACCAATAGGGAGCCAGGATCCTTCAGGACTGTTGTTCCCATCATCCTTTGTGTCGTACATGTAACATGTGAGTATTGTGTGTTTCAGGCCGTGGACGCGGCGTCTCTGCTGCGACTCTACCTGAACTTCGACCTGCTGGAAGCTGCAGCTGAGCTGGTGCTGGAGTACATCGATGCCCTGCTGGGAAAAGGACACCAGTACTTTGGAATAGAGGTATTATTACAAATCCAGGAAGTTAAAGTATTCGGCCTCCTCTGAAACCAGCTGAACACAGATTGACATTGTGTTGACAGCCGATGTGTTTAAATGCGCTGTTCAACATCATGTTTCCTAAAGTTAGATTTAAACAATGTGGCCTTGCTTGTCGTGTAACTCCTGTATCATAAAACACAAATCTGATCTATGATTCATTTATTAAAATTCAAAATGTTCATTTAAAACTAAATTTTTTTATTTTGGTCGAACCAACTAAACAGTACCATGACCATCCTGCTCCGTCAGTGGGATAATGTCAGAATTCACTTCATGATGTCTGTGTTTCAGAGGCCTCTGTCTGCAATCTCGAGTCCCGTGTGGCTGCCATACACATCCATCGATCAACTGCTGCAGGCGCTTAGCGAGACTCAGACCAACGTCAGCGTGAGTCTTCACTTTGTGTACACAACAGAAATAGTTTCCTGTGGCTACTTCAAAATAAAAGCCCTGTAGGTTAGACTTTCTGAAAATGTAAAGGACAAAATATCAAAAATAACCAGATACTGACATTTTTTGTCCTGCTGCTGGTCGACACGTATTGTTTACTGCTTTATTTAACGTTGTAGGTTAAAATGCTCCAAACTCTCCTTTTGTTTAAATATAATGTCTGATCTGATCTATGCAAGAACATGAAAACATGAAACCTGTCACATTTAAGTTCAAAAGCAGCACACCTAAAAAATGACTTATGATCATTTTAATGGTGAAAAGCTGCAGCATTAACAACAGTTACAGTAGTATAAGAAAACCTCATTTTGTGTTTTCAGATTTACAACAAAGTTCGAGATAAACTGGACGATTATCATAAATGGGTGGATAAGACGACCAGGCTGAGACTCGTCGCTCGATAAACAACCAGGAACAGATTCATATGTTACTACGTGTCTGGATTCCACTTTTTAAACATTGAACATGTAAATATTCTGCGTGCCGGTGTTCTCGGTGTGAATGTGTTTAGTCTTTTTTGTACTTTTGTCATTTTTTCTGTAAATTGTAAAAGAATAAACTTTTTCATTTCATCAAATCTGTCATCTGAGGGAAATCTTACCTTAATTTATCTTCTACAGTAGAACTCATAAATCCTGCACCTTGCTCTGATGTGCTGTGCTGTAGTTACATACAAAAAGACGCCAGATTATTTAATGTCGCAACATAGAACTGTTTATCCTGCACTAAAGATTTTATGCTTCCTCTGCAGTTGCTGGTGGATTACCACAAATAACTGCACATTTCAGTCCAAGTTCAACATAAGTAGTATTTCGTAGTGTTAAATTAATCTGATTCAATAAATTTATAGTGTAACTTGTTACATCCAGAACCCAAACTGTGATGTGACGTTTTCTGGACAAACTAAATCTCCAAACATATGGTTCTCGTTCCATGAACCAAGCTGGACTCTGGTTCTGGCACCTGAAGAGAGCAGCTGGTATCTGAGCATGTTGCAGCTCCAGTGTTTAGTTTAAGTTTGTCTGATACAGACGTGAATTAGAGAGGCCCATGGTCTCAGTAATATCTAATTGTTGAGTAACTGAGGCTAAAGAATTTTACTTCACATAAAGACAAAATTAAAAGCAGGGGGGGGCAGAAAACTGAACAATCACATTCACTTAAAACTGTGAGTGGGTTTATTTACATGTTGAGTAAATCCAATGAACTAACAATGAATTAAATGCAGTGTTGAGACAGTTATCAACATCTACATAATTGTTAAAGTCACCCACTATAATCACTTTATCTGTACTAAGAACTAAATCAGATAGAAAGTCTGAGAATTCAGATAAA
>JAUYWH010000024.1:23956877-23966170 GCA_034779795.1 Ctenopoma multispine | reverse complement strand
ACAATAAGTGAATTCAATAAGGACATGGAGCCAGCTAGGAAGAGAGGACGTTCTGCCGTGTGGGAACACTATGAGTTGAACATTTATTCATCATTTGACAAGCGTTTATTCTAATTGTTGTTCATATTAAAGGCTACTAGATGTCATCAAAGAGGACTGTGTTAGAAAGCTTCGAGTAATGAACCGTTTTTTCAAATAAGCTTCATTTGGCCATCGCTAGTTTCTGGAGAAAGACCAAGTGTAATTTCTCTGTCTGGTGTTAGTTATTTCATAGTTCTTAGTTATGTCCAGCTGGTGAGGTTCACAATCTTTATTCTTTTCCTGTGGGGTTCTTCTGTGAAACGGTTCAGTATTTAGCTTCTGAATTAACTTTTTCCATGACAAAAAACGATTCCTCTGACTGAATCTAAACAAAACAAAAGCGTCGCGGTGTTTCCGGTTGAATTTCCTGGTTTGGAGCTGTAACGTCAGTCTTGTGGGAGGAGTTTGGGCGCAATTTTGCCGCAAAGCAACAGGAAATACGTCACAAGACCGTTCAGTCGCGGCAAACTAGAACATTTTAAACTACACTTGAATGCAGATTATACACCGTACTCATGGTCTATATAATGTATAGATTGTTTATTTAAGTTTTAATGTTTTTCTATAAATTATTTTATGTGATTCCTATCTTCTTCTTCTTCATGTGAGACACATGAGGCGGCGCCCGAGCGCCCTCTATTGACGGGCCACCACTGGCCCTCTGTCAGCTGTCAGGAACAAAACGAGTCTGGGTTCAGGTAATACATATGTGCTGTCCTCGCTCTGAGTTTCCTAGTCTCCCCCAGCTAGACAGCGAGATAACGATGCTCCAATAAACAGACTGAAGAATGGCCTCTGACCATTGCCTTCTCTTGACCATCGTAGAAAGACAAATCTTGTAGCAACAACATTCTAGGATCAATATCAGCTCAACACGGCAACGTTTAAGCATTACGTTCAGCCATCTTGGATTTTTTTTTTCTGCCGTTTCAGAGTGACCAAAACAAAACTACAACGCAGCCACTAGAGAGAGCTTTAGGGCGACTTAGAAAACTATTATTTATTGTAGCTTACAAAAGACAGAATAAGAGATTTAATAAATTTTACTGATAAAGTGAGAAAACATATACAGACTAGCAGCTACATGAAAAATGCTAACTGCTCTGTGTTTGTGTTGAGCAATGTTCACCACACTGTCCTCAGGAAGACACTACAGGAACAAACTCTCAGTTATGCTGCTATATATTTAGTCTGCTGGGGGACCTCCCACATTACACTAAGCTCCTCTCCTTCTCCATCAATGCCAACGCCATCAATGTTGTCAACTTTGTATTTGATATGCTGTATTTGCACTTTCTGGTCCTACCAACCTGCCCAGTGCGTCGTCTGCTACTCCTTGTTCCCAGACTTTAGCCTTGCCTTCAATACAAACATCCCTCAGACTCTGATTGTGAAACTGAGGATTAGGCCTGAACACCACTTTCTGCAACTGGATTTTGGACTGTCTGACAGAACAGCCATAGTCAGTTCAGATGAGCTGCACCACCTCCAAAACCATCAGACTGAGTGCGACAACCTCGCATGTCTGCGTACTCTGTCCTCTTCTCTTCACCCTGCTGACACATTACTGCACAGCACAAACCACATCACCCGATAAGTAAAGACGAGGAGTCTGTGCCTGAGAGAAAAGAACTAAACTACAGCAAGAACGAGTGTCTCTGAATCTGACTGACTGAAGTGAGTTTTACCTTTTCTCCTCATCTTCAGCAGCAGGATGGATGTTTGTTGTCATGGAAAACACAGCATCCCTCCACCTGTGTCAAACTCTGCTTCTGATAAACCCAGAGACCAGTGTTGGCAGTTATTAGTTTAGACCAGAGTTGATTTGTTCAGCAGGACCAGAAGAAAACTGTTCAGTGATGTAAGCATCTCCGCACTCACCTGTTCTTTGTGAGTGTGTCTGTACCAGAGGTTCAGTTCACTAGGAGATGCTCCAACGTCTTTATGCTAAGCTAAGCTAGTCAACAAAGTAAAAAAAAAAAAAAGCTTTTTACCTGAATAAAACTTTACTTAGAAAACTGCACTTAAACTGCCAAACCCACACCAATCATAATGTGTTAACGTGTATAAGGACGAGACGGGACATTTTCTCCAGCGAGTACAAATAAAACACAACATTTATTGTGCCAGATCTACTGTACATACTCAGAAACATAAGGTGTTGTACCATGTGGTCCGTAGATACTGAATTACAGCAGCATGTAGTGAATCATATAAAAGGCTAAATGGAATGCTTTGTTCAGTAATACTGATTTGTACCATAACGAGTCTCATTAACATCGCTGCTCTGCACCAGAGGAATCCACTTCATCTGGGCTGCACATGAGCAGGTGAGCACACAGGAAGTCATTAAGGTGGAGTCTGTAGCTGCGACAGGCAGCGTCTCCGTCTGTACAAACAAAGGGGGGTGGGGTCACACAGTGCTTTTGGTGGGCAGCTCCGTGCTGTTGTGTCTCGTCTTGCGCGATGTGCCATCGTCTCGCGGCCGCGCCTTCTGCAGGTTGGACATGGCAGCCGTGCGTTCAATGTCAATCAGGGCGTAGAGCTCGGTGCGGCGGGTGGGGGTGGTGGGGGGCAGCGGGGAGGTAGGGGTGCGGGGCGTGTGAGGGTTGCTGCCATCTGAGGCGCACTTGTTCCCGGTGCCGCCGTCCATCTCCACCTCTATGTAGTTGAGGGTCTTGGGGGGCTCCGTGTGGCCCGGCAGTGGTGGCCGCCGGAAGTCGAAGTTAAAGATGGTGGGTCCGTCTGTGCGGCGCCTTGCCGTGTCCGGCCTGTGGGCACTGAGCGGCGCGGTCACGTTCTCCGTGTTGACGTAGTTGTGCGAAGGTTCAAGGGCGGCAGAAAGGGGGTGGGAGTAGGAGTGGTGCAGCAGGCCGTGGTGGTTGTAGCCGTTGAGCGACGGCGTCTTCAGGGCCCCGCTCTCTTCTTCCTCGGAGCTCGGCTTCCGTACCTCCCACACTGGGGGCAGCGCCGGCAGGTTCTCGTAGTCCAGCAGGGCGGTGCGCCGCTGGGCTGAATTGTTGACATTCTGCAGGTCAGGGGTGAGGGGGGGTGGGCGGTGCCGGCGAGGAGCTGTGGATGGATTGGAGGAGCTGTTGGAGTGTGGGGGGGCTGGCTCGGTCTCAGCAGGGGCCTCCGTGTGGCCATTAGTCTCTCGGGGCCCCTCTGCCTCCTTCAGCTCCTGCTTCCTCTTTTCCTTCTCCATCAGCTGCCTCTGAACCGGGGTGGGGCCCAGCACGAAACGCACCCCCTGAGGCTCCAGCAGCACCTGGGGCTCTGACTGAGGGGGCGGGGCTGGAGGCTCAGTGCGGACCCTTGGAGGGGGCGGTGGGGTCGGAGGACAGTGGGACTGGGGAGAGGTGGGACTCTCTAAAGGGGTGGTGACAGTCAGCGGGCTGGGCTGGTCCTCCAGGAGCCCAGTGGTGTTGACGTAGGTGTGGACCTGAGCAAAGACAGAGTGCGGGTCAGAACCGGGCAGACAGTACTACTACTACAGAAGACAGTACCACTTCTATAGGACCCTATGATTTCTGCATTGCGGAAAACGCAGATGGAATCGCGGAATTTTCTTCCCAATGGCCTTGTTGTTTTTTCCCATCCACTCCATTATTAGACCCTTAAAAAATTAAACGGAATTTAGAAAAAATAAAACAGATTGCATAGGGCCCTACTTCTACAACTACAGAAGACAGTACCACTGTTACTAGTGCAGACAGTACTACTGCTTCTACTGGAGCAGTCAGTACTATTACTACTGTTGTTCTGGATTTAAAATGACCATTTAAAAAGCTACAAAATGACAAAACAAAAAAACTCAAGTAAAGTACATATACTTTTTTCTTCAATTAGTCATGTTTACATATTGACAGCTGGTTAAAGTGGAGAAAGTAATCAGACTACATGAGGAACTAGAATCTCTCACCGCTTCGTCAGCCACCAACAGAGGGTGGGTGGACTCCTCACCCACCGAGGGGAGACGGGTGCTGGCCACAGACGGGTGACGAGTGGAGGGGTGAGACGGAGCCTCAACCACAGAGGGAATCCTGGTCACACCATTTGGCACCGTTGGAACCGAGTAACCTAAAGCACAGACACAAAAGGCGGTGGGGGTTACCTGTCGGTCACTGTTCACCTGCATTTTAACATCAGTGTCACCTGAACCTTTTAAACCCCTGTGAATCAGACTCACTTGTTCTTCTTATTGAACTTTTCTTCTGGTGTTTGTATTTAGTCTAATTAAAATTAATTTACCCTCCACCACAGTGAGCGGTAACAGCTCACCCCCTGTTAACTGACTTTTATTGCAAAGTATTGTAAGCGCTGAACAGGTGTTAAATTAGATTGGATTAGATTAGATTCAATTTTATTGTCATTATACATAGTACAGGTACTAGCACAACGAAATGCAGTTTGGTATCTAACCAGTAGTGCTAGTAGGCTAGCAGGCTAAAGTGCAGAGAGGTGCAAACAAGGCAAACATGGATAGTATATGAGATGTAGTGGAATATGTTACTGCATACCACACACACAAACAAATGAACACATAAATGTATTACATAGAAAGGTTCACAATCTGGGCAGTGTACATTACATACTATGGTCACAAATATTTACAGTTTCTCATCAGCAAGAGGCTGCAGGCGTTTTTTATCCCAACACAGGTACGAGCTCACAGCTAGGTACAGAAATGATGTGACCTCACTGTGTGTTTACCTGCAGCAGTGTGTGTGTATGTGTGTGTGTTTACCTGCAGGTGTGTGAGCAGCCTGGTGGTTGGGCTCCAGCACGGCCTCCTCCACCACACTGATGCTGTGACTGTGCATCACCTCCTGCAGCATGTTGAAAATCTCTTCAGCTCGAGAACATTTGAAGGCAAAAATACCTGAAAACAAAAATCTCATTTTAGAACTCATAACGGACAAATTCCCCACCAAAAAAACAAGAACTAAAATACGCAGAGTACTGCAGTACTTTTAGTACAGGCTGGTAAAAATAAAACTGGACATTATGTGTAGTACACACGCTTCTTATTAACCTCACTGATCTGTGTTGGAAGACATGAAGAACACTCCTGAAGAGTGTTTATCAGAGACCAGGTAGAACTGAGGAGGCCAGGAGGGGAGTTACACATGTGACCAGGATCATGGTAACACACTGGGAGACACAACACCTGTATGTCCACACACACAGCTTCACTTCACTGCTCACAAGAGACACATCCACACTCACCTCCCAACCCCCAGCTCCTCCTGACAGCATGGAACCAGAAACAATCAGAACCGAGTTGATGAACTGGGTCATTAAAAAGTTCTGCTAAAGTTTTATTTATCCCTTTGTTGTGACATCTGAAACTGAGTCAGTGTGACCCAGCAGCATTAAATCCTTCTGTGTTCACCCGTGTCATCACAAGGTTAAATTTATTAGATATCAACGCAGCTTTAACTCATCAGAAGCAGGATAGACAGTCATCTGTCGATTGATTATTGTTTTCTCCTCCAAGCAGAACCAGCGAGTCCACCTGCAGCAAGAAGACTTTTAACACCCACCTTGACCCGTCTGACAGCGGCGGCCGCTCTCAAATGAGAACAGGTTGGAGTCGTAGCCATAGCGCCGCAGGCACAGGTAAGGCCACCTGACGTCGTCACGGCGATGGGTGTGGAGGACGAGCTCAGAGTCGGTCAGCTCCATCACACCTGAGCCCAGCTCGTTCCCATCGTCGTCCACGTTGATCACCTGGAGGAAAAGAGCGGTGAAAGACAAAGGAAACACACTGACGTTAAGCTACAGGTGAAGCTTCAGCAGCTAAAGAAACTCATTATTATATACTGAGTAACATTAATGTGGGCGGTGGTGATGCGGAAAACAGAACGGCTCAAACTAACACTCAAACCTGGTCGACGTCTTTCAGACATAAAGAACAGTTGCAGAGAGGGTTTTATTTTTAGATAAAGTTGCAGTGTAATTAAATATGGAAAAAAGTCTTCTCATGATTTAGGAAACAGTAGAAGTTGTGTAACAATGTCAATGTGTATCTAACAGTTTTAATATCTAAAGATCTGTAGGGCCCTATGATTTCCGCGATGCAGAAAACGCGGACGGAGTAGCGGAATTGAACCATTAAAATGGAATCCGTTAAGTGTGGAATGTCGTAGAATTCCGTGATATCCGTGCAGACAAATAGTTTCTAATGAGTTTTGGCTGCTGCAGCGTCCTGTACGTGTTACCTGTTTAAACGGGACTCAGCTTTTCACACACACAGTCACAGAGGAAGATGGTCAGCGGTCAGTTATGACGAAAAGACTGAAACACCTAAGTGATTCAACGCTTAATGCTACGTTTAGAGCAGAACAATATCTAAACGATATTTTAAATCAGGAGAACAACTCTTTTGTAGGTTTTACCAGTGATAGCCTGGACCTACAACAACACATATGACGACCACTTACAGTCAGACTCGCATCAGAAACAAAGATAGGAAGCAAACTAGCGCGAGATGCTCCCTCCAACAAAGTCTTGGCCATACTAACAGATCAGATTTGTATCCAGGTGTTTACTCTGTTCATCTATTTGATATATTTTTTATGTTTATTTGAAATGCGAAGCGCTTCTATTTTACCAAACAAAGACTGTTTCTTTATTTTAATGTGATATATGAGGTCCTCTGTTTTGCATGAAAAATAAATACAGGTTGAAATGCATTAGCAAAGCAGTAATTGTTCTGCTGAACCCCAGCACTGTGTTGAAGTTGAATAACTGATTTTTTTTTCCAATGGCATTGTTGTTTATTCCCCTCCACTCCATAATCAGACACTTTTTAGGTGAATCAGGTTGTTGTGGGGCTAAATTGTAGATATTTATTGTAGATTTACAATTTCTATTTTTTCCACCAGTGGATGATATAAAACCATCATTTAGGATCAGTCAGTGAAAAACAGCAGGATAATCAGCAATAATCATGCTCTGTCAGATCCTGCAGGATTAATCCTGCGTGGGATGTGAACTGATTACACCGACACCGGGCTCCACCCAGACTCCAAAAAACCAATCGACTGGTAAAACCTTAAACCATGACCTGATCAAAGACTGAACCTCAGACAGAAAAGTGAAATTCCTCTGACAGAAGCAGTTGTAGAAATTGAGAAATCAGCAGTTTGAGAGACTCCAACCACAGTGATTAGTGAATAATCCAGGGTGTGGGCTCCGACTCACTGAGCATCTAACAGGCCGAGGCACGAACTCACCTTAAATTTACTTTGATGATTATCTGGAATTGACTCTTTCTCTGGACAGCTTAAACAGCTACCCATGGCTTCTTCAGAGCACCATGTGACATCTGGGAAACCAGAGAAACGCACGTTAAGACCTGCAGACGACAAGCAAACCTCTCCGGGTCCCTGTGCAGACGTAAACTCACCTAGATCCTGCCTCCAGTAGCCCTGGTCCCATCCTCAGAGCCTGAGGGACACTCATGCTTTAGTGGATCTGCAAACATGAACAGCAGCTCTGCACACATGCGAAACACAGACATATTAAAGGACAAGTCCACCTGTTTAAATGTCCAGATTTACACAGAAACAGTTGCCAAGTTTCAGCTTCTCAGGTATTACGTTTTTCTTTGTCTTCTGCTCAAACATGTTGTGAGAAATTAGGCCTCTGGTGGACAAGACGTGTAAATGTCCACTATTAATCAAAAAATAACTCATGGATGATTCAGTGTCACATTAGAGAAGCACTTTTCTCAGCTGTAAAAAATCTCCTGCTGTTGGAAACTTTATCTGGACGTTTCTTCACCAGGCTCCACTCTGTTTTTATTCTGACACGTTACAGAAACAACAAGTGCTCAGTGAACATTATCTAAATCGATTAAAAGAAAAGTAATCACTAAACAGTCTGAGAGTTGATTATTAAAAATTAATTATTTTTTTATTAAAAGTGATTAAAATATGTAGATGTTCTGTTTTCTGTCTCAGAGAAGACTTCAGAAATGTTTAACTGGAAAATTTGAAACAATCAGCACTGACATTTTTTCTCAGTAAAACACATTAAACTGGTGAAAAGTAACTAGGTACATTTACTTTAGTACTGTATGCTGAAGTATAAATTTGAAGTACTTTATTTAAGCATTTTGTTTTCAGACCATTTTGTACTTTTCCTCCATCATAATCCAGAGACGTTTGAGGCTTTAGTTACTTTATGAAGAATAAAACATGATAATTGTTAGAAATTACACAGTAAATGCAAGTAAAGAAGCTGTAAAGAAAGCGAGTAATCACAGTAATTCTTCCTGTAAAAACACCAAATGTTTCCTGGTTCCAGTTTCTCTGATGTGAGAATCTGCTGTTTTTATTTGTTTTGACATTAATTTCCTGATTTATTAAACTGACATAAATCCGCTCCTTAGTTAAAGTAATCTATTACTCATTGTGCTGTGCAGAATTGTTTAAAGCTGCAAAATGCTGGTGACACATTATAAATAAACTAATGATATAACACACATTTACTTTCAATACTACAATATAAACAGCACATTTTCCCAATTACACTCTGGTTTTATACATTTTACTTGTAATTGAATATTTTCAGTGTAGTCTGACTACTTCACCAAGCAGTAACACTAACCGTATTCTGTAAAATAAAGTAGAGTAACTTTAGACAAAGTGGTAAAATGCTTAATTAACATTAAAACAGAGGGTATCTCATAACACTGACAGAGTTGTGGTTACATGGTTCTGGTTTCACTGGTTCCATGATGAGTACTTTAAGTACTATGTCCTGATTATCCTCACATAGTTTTACTTTCAATGCAGGACTTTTTCAGTGTGGTAATAATACTAGTAAAGTACCTAGTACTTTACTTCATTACTTTGAATTACTGGTATTTATTTTTATTGTTGGTTATTATAAACTGAGACTAGAACATTTAGTTACACTACAGTACAAAGTAGTAACTAAGTACATTTACTCTAACGATGACAGTAATGTAAAGTTAACAAATGTCATGTTTAACATTTTGATGTTATTTTCCTGTTCACACCGACACAGTAACACAGAAATACAACCATCAACATTAAATTCACTGAAATGTAGTTATTTACAGGTATTTTGTTTTTGCATTAGACACTAAACACAGTATAATACACATATTAACTCCGTAAGGTAGTAAAGTGTCATTAGTTTGAAGTTTCTCATTTACACTAAAATATAGACGTTAA
>JAUYWH010000024.1:23944377-23951877 GCA_034779795.1 Ctenopoma multispine | reverse complement strand
AGTCTGAAGTAGAGTAGAAACATTTGTTCTCCTCTGTTCTAACAGTGACAGAGTAACATCACCGTACAGAACTGGAATAATCACTGTTGTATCTCCTCTCACTCTGTTCTTCTTTCCTGAGTCTGGTCCCATCTCAGTTTTAACAAAACAGAGAATAAATAAATATACCTCGTATTCTGACGACAGCAGATAGTTGGAGTCGGCCTGAAGTTTGTTGTAGTGAGACTCAAAGTATGTGATCTTGATGGGACTGAAGGACAAAAACACTAGATGTTTAATACAAGAAAGTAAGTTTTTTCTTCTTCACATTTAATTCCTCACCTTGAGATGCGACGGTTTCTAAGAGATAAAATACGAAAAACATTAGAGGCTGAAACTGTTTAGTTTTTTATGTCACACTAAACTGGAAACTGAACAATTATTGAATTCACTAATGAACAATTATCACATTAACAGTAACTAACACTGTTTCACTGGCAGGTATCAGTAGAATCACTAAAGTATTTGTACCGCGTCCTCATTTTTAGTCTCAATTACTTTAAGTATTAGTATCATTTTAGTACAAGTGTAGTGATGCAGTTTGGTCTGAGTATAAGTATCAGTATAACTTTTAGTATTAGGAGTATTTTAGTAGGGCAGTAACATCATTCGTGTTATAGTTTTAGTCTCAGTAGAATCAGTATCAGTATTACTATAAGGAATAAAGCAGTAGTCGCAGTAGAAAGTTCATATTATAGTCTCAGTGTTAAAGCTAGTTTTTGTGATGCAGTACAGTAGTATTATCACTGTCAGTCAGTAGTACTGTGCTGGTTTTACAGCTCAGTATTAGTATTAGTGCTCTGATTACTAGTATTACTGTAGCAGTAGAGGAGTATCAGTACGTCAGCATTATTAGTAGTATTTTTCTTACCCTCGGATACCCAGGTGAACTCCTGGTCCAGGTCTGTCTCTCCTTACGCTCATCCTGACCGTGGGTCGCTCTTCGACACTGCAACGGCACAGTGTAAACTGGTGTAAACACCCTGCTGCACCTTCACAACACAATAACAGCACACCTGCACACGGGTACACACCTGTGTACACACCTGCCGCACTGCCCAATCACAGCCTCAAACCTGGAACCTGCCGAGTCACTAAAACCGTGCTACACCCCCAAACTTCAGTAGCATAGGCAGCTCCCTTTATACAACTTCATTGCAGTAAGTATTATAGTAGTAGTAGTAGTTTAGTAGTAGTAGTTCTGCCTCTGCTAAATCAATGCAGCATGATTAATTACTGATTCATTCAAACTACTTTGTTCACCAGCTGCTCACTGCACATGTGGTTTTAATGTTGTGGCTGATCTGTGGATGTTTTAACATAACAGTGAGAATCTGTACAAACTGTTGTAGTGGATTACTTTCTCACACAAGATCCAGTTACTACAGATACTGTATATGGTTCAGTTACAGTTACTCACACTTTCTGAGCCTTGTGTTTGCAGACGAGCAGAGCGGTGACCCCCACCAACACCACGATGAGGAACATTCCAGCACTGACGCCTTCGATCACGCCGCTCAGAGGCTCTGCAGGAGAAAAACCTTTTCTTTTTAACAGTTCTCCGAGACGTCTGATCTGGTCTGACACACTGACACCATGTTTTCTCCTCACCTCCCTCGGTGACCACTGGCAGCGACAGGTACGTGTCAGTAAACAGAGGAGACGACGCGTCGCTTGTGTCTTTGTCAAACAGCTGAGTAAAAGCTCGAACGCTGAGCCTGAAGGACAGAAGCAGTCGGGGAGTATTGGATTTGAGATTTATCGTAAGCAAACTCACAGAAGTCAGGGTGTTGCTGTTGTGATTCACATTTACGTTTCTTTCTAATCAAACTTAATCAAAATGGATTTCAGAAATAATTCTATGTAAAATCAAAGACACAAAATAATGATCAATTTAAGTCATTGCTAAAAAGTTTAAGATGTCTAGAAGTGATGTTTCTTAGAAGGGACACAGTTTGTCTCTGCTCCTGCTGAAATAATCAGATGAACCATGAATTTAATCAATAAATTAAAACATGAGACAGTTCAGTGGTTTCTTCACTACCTGTAGGCAGTTTTAGGTTTCAGTGGACCATCACAGAACTGGTCCACTCTGTCTCTGTGCTCACAAGGTCCTCCCAGTGAGTCCATCCCTGACCCCACGCTGATCTCAAAGCTGCTGGAGCTGCTGTCAGGATCGTGGCTGCAGTGACTGGGGAAGTAACTGGTCTGGTAGGATGTGATGGAGCTGTTGGACTTGTAGTCAAGGTAGGAGGGAAGAGGGTGCAGCTGCTCCGGCTGCACGTTGTTCATACCTGCACATATTTATAATATTTTATATCCACAGGGATAGGGGGGGCTGATTGTTTTCAGTGTTCAAATAATTTCTGACACAAATTCAACAGCAACTATTGTGAGCACATTTCCCACCTGTAACAGCAGCAGACTCACAAAGATTTCACCGAAATAGTTATTTTTACTATTTAAACACTGTAAAACAATCTGATTATATTCACCTCAGTGGGTAGGACCAAGAAGAGAAAAGGTATTTTCATAGAAAAACTCACAAACAAGGTGGAAAATAAGTAACTTCCTATAATAATCATACAGAAAATATCAAATATTGATTTCACAAATATTAATGTTTATCTAGGTGTAAAGTACTTTCAACAGGTTTGAGTACAGCTGTGAGTACAAGCACAGTTACAAGCAGAAGAAACAGAGGGCCAGTGAGTATTTGTTAATGGGCGGCGCCACCTGCACTTATTTAACCAATGAGATTAAAGTACCTCCAGACTCTGTCACCACTATGGTAAAGAACTTGATGGCTCCGTTGACATCACTGAACCAGCTGCAGTTAAAGCTGAAGCAGATGGAGGACTTGTTGACCACAGCAGACTTATCACTGACCCGTGTACTGAGGGAGGGTACTGGAGGACCTGGGATAGTCACACCAAGATGTAAGAAATCTGAATTAGTCAGTCCTTAGATATTTGTTCATCCGTTTGGCTCCGTAGCCTCCACAGAGGATTTAAAAAAGGTTTTGGGGTCTGGTTAAAACATTCTGTCTAAATATTATATATATATATATATATATATATTATATTAATATCCCCTCCACCCTCCCTTACGGTCGATCATGGTGACCACGCTGTCCCGAGCCTCCTCGCTGGTCGTACTGTCAGAGATCACCTTCACGGACACAGTGTAACGTTTGTGGGGCTCCAGCTGAGGGATGAGGTAGGTGGTGGACTCTCGTCCGGTGCGTCTGGAGTAGACCAGAATCTGGGAGCTCTGGAGGAGACATTCAATGTTGTAGGAATCATAGTCTGCCTCTGGCGGTGACCAGGAGCAGGAGATGGACGTGGAGCTCTGAGGTCGGCAGTGAAGGCTGTGGACTTGCTCTGGCTCTACAGCGAAGGAAAGCACAGAACTTCTACTTACACACACCGAGGACTAGAGACATAAACTGTCTGACGCTGAGCCCTAAGTAGCGTTATAAAAGGTCATGGTCACCTTCAGAACTTCCTGTTTTATTCTGAAATATTAACTACTTCCTGTTTTGTTTACTTTACACCACTTCACACATAGACGTCACTCAGACACAACATTAAACTGAAGTGAGTGAGAGCTGCCACCTACTGGTGCGGATGCTGTTGTGAATGGGGGTGCTGAAGGTGGGTGTGGCCCCGGGTCCTGTGGCCCCACTGACAGTGCGGAGGCTGAAGGTGTAGAGCCGACCGGGGAACATGCCTCTCAGGATACGACTGCCGGAGGTCCGGCTGTGGTATGGGTTGATGACGGACAGCGGGTCCCGGGGGGTCCACTGCAGGTTGAAGTCATCGTAGTCAGAGCCGAGGGGGGCGCTCCACGTGATCTCAAGGGAGGTGTTGGTGACACCCCTGAACAAGAAGGAGGTGGGAGGTCTGGGAGCTGAGGAGGAGATGTGGTTTGTTAGAGAAAACGGACGTTATTTCTGTTACTGTGAATTCTTCCTAACAACTAAAACATTTCTACAAACCTTTAGACAAACATCAGACCTGACTTCAGTCCAACGTGGTACTAAAACATGTAATCTCAGATTTCTAAGAAATTAAACCCAGTTTATATTCTGTTGTTGGAAACTAACAGGACATTTACGCGTGTACTCTACTGAAGTAGAAATGATTTGTACATTCCTTCAAGTTTGTATTTTCTGACTCTCTGTACTTTATACTGTACTGCACGACTTTTATCTGACATGAAATTCAAAACTTGATAAAAAATATGGTGAATAAACATCCTGACATACATAAAAGACATAAACAATGACAGTAATGTTTTTTTCCTATTTAGCTTTAACACTAATAAACCAGCACCACCTGGTGGAAAGCAGACCGTGTCCTACAGGTGGTGCTAATGTTGTGGCTGATCGGTGTACTGCAATTTATTTTAGTGAACACTGAAACGGCTAATCAAGCTAATGTGTGATCAGATTTTCCATGTCTTCCATTACATTTGAAGAAGTCCAAGAATGATTAATATGTTGATTATTTTATCAATTTATTGATATAGATTGATTAAAACCACTATAAAATGTGTCACTCATCTTATCTTAGTTTTGAACTTTGACAGTTAAAAACTACATTTTGTAATAATAACAAACTTTGTTGTTCTAATTTACATCTGGAGTCAAACCACTGACTCTGTAGGTCACACAACTGTTCCACCAACTGATGTATAATTGTGGGTATAATTACATTGACTTTGCTAACATGATGTTAATTAGGTTCATGTTGTTCAATAAAAAGAAACGTTTTCTGAAAGACTCACGACTCACTCACAACTAATCGATTGATAAAAACTGTAATTAATAACTGTGTTTTTAATAGTAATAACAGAGAATTAGTGGGTGATGTCTCACCGGTCCGGCCCACAGTGCTAGCTCTGTTGCTGAGTTCTCCACTCAGACTCAGAACCTCGGCTCGGTACGATCGACCTGGGACCAGGTCTGAGAAGACGAACTCTGTGACCTCTGAGCTCATCTCCTGCTCAGCCTGCAGGGAGCCATTAGGGTTGTAGAGGTTCAGCAAGTATCCGCTCAGATCCCCACCACCACAATCCCAGTTCACCCACAGAGCATCAGACTGGTTTCCACTTCGAGCCCTCAGAGACGACACGGCTGCTGGGACTGACAAATTGAGACATCCAGAGAGTTTACAAGCTCACACAATCTCTCAGTCCAAAATTAGGAAAAACTGCTACATGGATTATACTTAAAGGGTAAAATTTCTATCTTCATTTTATATTATGTTTCTTTCATTATATAATTTTGCTTTTGTGATGGATCTTGTCCAATATTAACATTTCCTGATAAAAAAGAAAAGATTTCAGTCGATACTAAGACAGAACTGCATAAAACAGAAATGTTAGAAGAATCACAATGATCCTCAATAGTATTTCTATCCATCTATTAACAACCGCTTATCCGAGATCAGGTCGCGGGTGCAGTGGCCTAAGCCCAGACTTCCCTCTCCCCAGCTACCTCCTCCAACTACTCTGGGGGGACCCCGAGGTCTTCCCAAGCCAGCCGTGAGATATAAACTCTTCCAGTGTCCTGTTTCTGCCCCGGGGCGTTCTCCCAGTGGGACATGCCCGTAAAACCTCCCGAGGGAGGCATCCGGGTGGCATCCTGACCAGATGCCCGAACCACCTTAACTGACTCCTCTCCACACGTAGGAGCAGTGACTCTACTCTGAGTCTCTCCCGGATGACTGAACTTCTCACCCTATCCCTAAGGGAGAGTCCAGCCACCCTGCAGAGAAAACTCATTTCGGCTGCTTGTATTCGCGTTCTTGCTCTTTCGGTCACTACCCAGAGCTCGGGGCCATAGGTAAGGGGTAGAAACGTAGATCGACTGGTAAATCGAAAGCCTCGCCTTTTGGCTCAGCTCTCTCTTCACCACGATGGACCGATGAAGAGCCCGCATTACTGCGGTTCCTGCACCAATCCGTCTGTCGACCTCCCACTCCATTTGTCCCTCACTCATAAACGAGACCCCGATATACTTCATCAGTATTAAAACAGATACATACCCAGATCATTTTAATAAATACTGCAAAGAAGGAGCCAGTTTTGTAATAATGCAGATGAACATCAGATTTGAAGATACAGTCCACCCACTTAACATTTTATAAAGTTAGTGGACACAATTCCCATAATGAAAACTGTACACACCTCAGGTTTGTAAGGTAGATTATAATTACAGCAGCATTAACATGCAGACATGATAAATCATGGAGATGAATTAAAGTTTGTAAGGTTTGTAGACTTTATATTTTGTATTTTGTAGATTTTTTCATTGTTGTTGGAGCAGCTGATAAAGGGACAAAACAGAAAATACTTTGTTAAAACTGGACAAATGTTTTTAACAGTAATTTATTATAAATCTAATGTCAATTTTAGACAGCAAAGAGTTTCTATATTAACACCCCCCCCACACACACACACACTATCACCCACTCACCTGTCCTGGCCCAGATGGAGAACTCGTTCCTCTGGTCCCCACTGTGGGTCCAAACCACCACCTTGTATGGAGCTCCAGGTCGGAGGCCCTGGAAGGAGCACTGCTGACTGCTGGACTGGACACATAGACGCTCCTGCAGAGAGTCGTCACTTTTATACAAGAAAACCTCGTAAAGCTCAAAGTCTCCGACCGGTGGAGACCAGGAGAAAGACAGACTGATGGTGCTGTTGGTTTTAATCGTCAGATCAGTGACAGCTGCAGGACCTGATGAGAAGAAGAATGAGTGGTGTCGTGAAAAACTTCTGTGATCAGCTACTTTATTTTAATGTTTCATTTCCTTTATTATTATTGTCACTTTACTCTTGAAATAAGTTTATGCTAAAGACATTTCATTTTTTATTCTCCATATGTCAAATAATATTTTTGTAGAAAAATTATATTCAATTTATAAATAAATAAATTTAATTCTACAACTATTCTACACATCTTTTTTGAACAAAGCACAACCACTGCTTGTGATGTTTTTCATTAAACAATTCTCACCACATTCTGACTTCCTTTTCAAAACCTCTGGGTTTTTTTGCCCTGATACTGTGTTGTATCTTACGTGTTCGAGCCTCAGCGCTGAAACCCAGGCTGTTGACCCCACCGCTGGTAGTCTGGACCAGGACTCTGTACTTTTTGCCTGGGGTGAGGCTGTCAAACCTGTACCTGGTTTGTCCAATAGGTTGAGAGACGTTTCTGACCAGACTGCCTCTGCTGTCCAGAAGCTGCAGGTTGTACCCATCAGCTATGCCAAGAGCTTCCTGCCAGCTCACCTGAAGGCTGAGGGTGCTGTGGAGGTTCTCCACCTGGAGTCCCGTCACTTGTGAAGGGACTGCACACAGGTACACTGGTACAGTCAATCTCATATACATAATTCTAATATACTCAGTCATATCTATATATACATCTCTCTCTCTATATATATATCTATA
>JAUYWH010000024.1:23909516-23924850 GCA_034779795.1 Ctenopoma multispine | reverse complement strand
CACAATTACTCACACACACACACACACACACACACACACACACACACACACACACAGACACACACACAGACACACACACACACAGATACACACACACACACACACACACACACACAGACACACACACACACAGATACACACACACCCAGACACACACACACACACAGATACACACACACACACACACAGACACAAACACACACACACACAGACACAAACACACATACACACACACACACACAGACACACACACAGACACACACGCAGACACACAGACACACACACACACACACACACACAGACACACACGCAGACACACACAGACACACACACACACACACACAGATACACACACACACAGACACACACGCAGTCACACACGCAGAGAAGAGATTTTATTATGAAGAACAGATGAAATTGTGTCTTCATCAAGGTCTGAGTAATACATGAGCACAGTTCGGGGCCTGCTCCACAGTCACAGTCCACAGAGAGGGGTTCTAGACCGGGATCAGGAGCTCAGGTGGATTCAGAGGGTAACAGAAGGGTTTGAATACCGAGCCTCTGTGTTTGTGAGTCTATCCAGAGATGACGTCTAACGACAGCATCATAACATTCCTGTTTCTAGAAGGAGAACACGGTCAGAGCTTCAATCGTGGAGCATGTTGTTTTCTCAAACAACTTCATGGGTTTGTTGTGATTCCTAGAATAAGATGTGGAACAGTGACTGTTCATCCTACACCTGATGAACAGACCTTTTATTTTCTCAGGCTGATGATGCTGCAGGTTTTATCACGGCGATGCAGCTTTGTTGTTTTGTGTTGAGCTTTATTATTCTGTTGTTTATTCACAGGTTCGAATCCCAGCCTGACTCCTAGCCCATCCTCCACCAGGTGTGTCCCGGAGCCAGACACTCAACACTAGCTCCCTGTAAGTCGCTTTGGATAAAAGCGTCTGCCAAGCAAAGCACAGTAAAGTAGTAAATAAAACAGGTGTGTATCTGTTTTATTTTGTGTGTGTAATGAAATGTGTCTTTGTGTTGTGAAGTTTAACATCTACATAACGTTTTAGTTTCCAGTCTCTGTTCGGACAGTGAAACTGCAGAGAAACCCATAGGACCTGGATTGGCTCACAGTTAGCATGCTAGCTACTCTCCCCGCCTCCTCATTTAGACAGTTCAGACATCCATCTTTCCTCACAGAGGTCCGAGGTCTTGGCCCACGTTCAAGGTCCTCTCCCACTGATTGGCTGAGGAAGTGTCTAATTGTGGAGGAAGAGGAAGTTTCCTGAACACAGACTCGGCCGGTGAAGAGAGATGAGGAGGAAGAACTTCATGACTTTGTGTGTCTGTGTTTCTTTTATTTTAGTGGAAACAATGACACATTCACACAGGCTGCTGGTGACGTGTCATTAACACATTCACACCAGTTGTTGCTGCCCTCTACTGTTTTCATAAAGCTGCTGATATCATCACCGTCACCGAGTGTCTGCATGTAAAGTAAACAGCAGAATGCAAAACAACATAAAGTAACATCAGACACAACTTAATACTCCAATAAAACAGAGTATGAGTTTGATGCTGGTGAAAACACGAATGTAGAAGTCAAATGTGTTGAAACAACAGGATCTGATTTTATCATCTTCTCTAGAAACAGGAGGATTTTTATTCTTCTTTTTTTATTTTTATACAGGAGGCAGAGGGAGACAGAGGCAGGCAGAGGGAGGCAGAGGGAGACAGAGGGAGGCAGAGGGAGACAGAGTGAGGCAGAGGGAGGGAAAGGAGACAGAGGGAGAAAGAGGGAGGCAGAGGGAGACAGAGGCAGGCAGAGGGAGGCATAGGGAGGCAGAGGGAGGGAAAGGGAGACAGAGGGAGGCAGAGGGAGGCAGAGGGAGGGAAAGGGAGAGAAAGGGAGACAGAGGGAGACAGAGGGAGGCAAAGGGAGCCAGAGGGAGGGAAAGGGAGACAGAGGGAGGCAGAGGGAGGGAAAGGGAGACAGAGGGAGAAAGAGGGAGGCAGAGGGAGACAGAGGCAGGCAGAGGGAGACAGAGGGAGGGAAAGGGAGACAGAGGCAGCCAGAGGGAGGCAGGGGGAGAAAGAGGGAGGCAGAGGGAGGCAGAGCTCAGGTGTTTGTGTTGCTGCTGTTCGTGGTGAGTTCACTGCCACAAACATCATGTGAGGTTCAATTAGTGTAGAGGAACCGACCTGGATCCCTGCAGTACCAGCAGGAAGCAGAAGATGGCAGCACGCTGTGCAGAATAACACGTACAGACCCCCCCCCACATGTGTGGTCCTGATCATGTTGGCCTGATGTTGGTCACATTGCTCAGTCTGCTGCTCGCTGGTTATTTCTTCCTCCGTCTGTCTGATGAAGCTTCTCGTGTTTATCCTCAGCTTGGTGGAGCTGGATGGAGCCGGATGGGCGAAGAGCGATTGTCCGGCTCGGTGCAGGTGTGAAGGTATCGTGATGCTGAGTGTGGACTGCGTGGAGGCTGGTCTGAGATCTGTCCCCTCCGAGCTGAGCGGCTTCACCTCGTCCCTGTGAGTCACTGATGAGGGAGAACAGTAATGTTCCTTTATTTACTGGGAGACTAAGATCTCTCTTCTTTACCACTTAGGTCGTTTTAACTTTCCCTCCACGCTTTTCTGAGAATTCTGCCACAGGAACAATGAACTCCTGGACGAGCACACAGCTGAGCACAGACTAACAAATAAACCACACAGTTCCTGGTTCACTGGTTTTTGTACAATTTGACAAAATGATTTTAAAACTCAAACTTCAAGCAGATTTGAAATAACCTTTTCTTCTTCACAGGAGAACTTCTACGTTTCTGATTCTCTGTAGAAATGACATGAATTATTATTATATTATAAAATCTGAGCAGCATCCAGACTTCAAGATCAGTGAGGTTTAATTTCTGACCAGTTTTCTCAGTTTACTCGAATCAGAACCAAACAAAAACCAGAGTGTGGAACCAGAACATCGACCTTTGGCTCATATTTTACCTTTTCAACTGAAATGAATTTATAATTCCACAGTACGTACGTGTTTGTCATCTGTCTCTGTGCAGTAAATTATAGGTCACTCAGAACACTGTTTATTCTGAGCTGCGTGTTTCTCAGAATGTTTTTAAAATGTGTTTCTAAAAAGAAAAAGAACTAATTATTTATTTGTATTTTTAGATTTTTAAATAATTCCTGAGTCTGTAAACGTGTCAGTGGTTCAGTAAAACGCACTGGATTTAGGAATGAAAGACAAAGAACCAGGTTCCTGTTCATCATTAAACTGCTTTCACTAGTTTATTTCTTTAACATGACGACTTTTATTTTCTGTGAACAAAAGAAATAGATTAATGGATTAGAAGTTCAGATTTATAGACTCACCATGACAAAGCAGAACTATGGGATGTGTAGTCAGGTGTTTACCCGCGGTTACGATGTGAACACCTGGACATGTGTTGCTGTGTCTGTTTCAGAGACCTCAGTATGAACCAGCTGTCTGTTCTGTCCTCACACGTCTTTGTCGGACTCGAGCACCTCCGCGAGCTGTGAGTAAGCCCCTAACACCCTCCACACGTCTGCGTGTGTTTTACATCTTCCTCCAGGTCCAGGAGAACCACAGCTTTCACTGGTTTGTTGTTTTCCTCTTTGGGAGAATGTGACAGAACATGAGAATGTGGAACGTTCCTCACAGACCAGAGAACGATTCTAAACTGAATCCAGGTACAGAGGCAGAGTGTGTGTGTGAGGAACAGAGGATGAAGACGACCCAGGAGCTGGACTACAGATGAGACAGGAACCGTCTACATGTAGTGAATTCAAAGTTGTTTAACGTCGTCAGTTAACCTGTGTTTCCTGTTTGTCTGCAGCCGACTGGAAGGAAACAACCTGACAAAGATCTCCAAAGAAGCTTTCACAGGAGTCCCCGCTCTGACGCTGCTGTAAGTGCTTTTCTTTAAAATGTAAACCAATATCAATCAATCGATCGATCAATCAATCAATTAAAAACATGAAGCACTCGATCAAAAAGGGGGGGGGGGGGCTGAGCTCAGTTAATGACACAGATCTGGTTTTACTGGTCCCATCGATGATTCCTGGTCTTTAGGAGACTGAACAGCAACACTGAATGTCTCGTGAACACGAGGAGCTTCTGTTTGGGTCTTTCTGGGCCTGAAGCTGGTCTCATGCAGGACGTGATAAAACACACAAAGATCATTGTGGTTTGTGTCCACAGAAACCTGCACAACAACCAGCTGAGGAGGGTTCCCTGTGGAGCTTTAGAGACGCTGAGGAACCTGCGATCACTGTGAGTCTTTTTTAGCAAACTAAAATCAGTATTTGACGTGAGGAAGGTCAGAGCCTCGTCATCACTGCACAGACGTGTCAGCAGTCATCAGCCTGGTGATGATGTCCCTGAACCATCCTTTACGACTTGTTCTCAAAAATGTCAGCATGCACAAAGATGAATGTGCGATTTAACCTGTGGCTGCTGGATCACGTTTCCTCCTGGTTCAGTCACAACAGAAACACAAAACCGGGATCAGGTTTAAGACTGAACGCAGCTTTAACTCAGCACCGTTCACACACAGAGAGAGCTGCTGTCTGTCTCTGTGCTCATCACGAGGAGGAGATTTACCTGTTTTCATGTTCTACTCTCTGCTAAAACCACCTGGACTCTGTGTGGGCCCAGACAACGGTCCTGTGCCTCCCCCCCCAGAGCCTCCTCTGAGTCTAACTGCTCTAACCGACAGTTAACACCTCTTTGTTGTTGAGAAGTGCCAAACTCTGCTTCACATTCACTGCAGCAGTGGGTGGAGGAGGTGGTGCAGTCTGTTTGTGGTTATGCCAGCAGTTTTTGTCAGACGCCTGTCAACACCAGAGATTACTGCAGGAGAAGAATGTGTGGACCCCCCAAATCGGCATGGAAACTCTGAGATCTGGATTCATATCGACCATGGCAGCAGGCGTCAGATTTTTACTTCATGTTGAGTCTTTAATCTTATTTTTATCCACAGTTCAGATAAATTAGGTTTTTTTGTTGAAACACGAGAAAATAAAAAGTATGATATTGCTAAAGTTTTATCACAGTAAATACAACAAAAAAAAGTGCTACTAGTAATAATAAAGTTTATTTCTATAACACAAAAGGCAAACACACGTGTCTGACATGAAAAATAATCTAGAGAAGAATAAAAACATTTAAATGAACAAGACAAAATTATTATAGAACTAATCCCCCAAATCATCCGTGTTAAAGTGACTGAGGACCGGGTACGAGACACTAAACCAGAACCAGTGTGTGATCTGCTGTCACATACAGTACTTAATAATTATATAATTATCTTATTTATAAAGACTCAGATAAATACGAGAAGTTCCACGAAACATGATGAAAAATGTGACTGAAGCAGCAACAAAAAAGTTTCAACCATAAAGTTTAAAAATTAAATTTATGAATAGTTGTATACAAGTAAAGTTTTATATACAATGTTTATAAATAAGGTTTTATACATAAAATGTATAGATAAAATATATAAATATGTTATCCATGATAAATTAATTCTTTTTAATATATAAAACTTTTATAAATAAAGTATAGTTATCTTTATCTATATATAGTATAACTATATATAGATAAAGGTTTAAAGTTTATCAATAGTTGTATATATAAAATTTCATAAATACACTTTATAGATAAAATGTTATAAATAAAATGTATCCATAAAGTTTATAAATGAAATTCATTAATAGTTGTATAGATACAATTTTATAAATAAAGTTAATAGATAAAGTTGTATAAATAAAGTTTGTTAATAGTCGTATATATAAGATTTATAAATAAAGTTTCTGAAAAGTTTCATACATAAAGTTTTATTTACAATATCTATAAATAAAGTTTATCCATTAAGTTTATAATGGATGTCAGTGACAACTAGAGTTTCACCTTCCATTCCAGAGGTTTTCTCAATTCTTTCTCAATTTCTAAATAAATAAATTATAAAGCTTATTATTAGTAGTTGTAAAACCTCAAAAATAAAGTTTATGAATAAAATTTATAAATTACGTTTATTAATAATTATACCAATAAATGTTTATAAATAAAGTTGATAAAGTTCATCCCAAAAGTTTACTATACTATACTATATATATTTATATATATATATTATACTATAATAAATTTTATAAATTTAGTTTATTAATACTTGTATATATAAAATGTAGACATAAAGCTTCTCCGTAGTTTTTGCAGACTTTGGACTGTTGGATGTGTGCAGTGATTTTGTTAACTTTACTTTGTAAAGAAGTGAATCATTCTTTTACCAGACGTCTGGACTCGAACTCCATCCCCCGCCTTCCGGCCTCCTGCTTTAAAGACCTGTCATCTCTACATCACCTGTGGTTGGACGATAACATTCTGACGGAGATTCCTGTTGTGGCTCTGAGCTTTCTGACAGAGCTGCAGGCTCTGACCCTCGCCCTGAACCACATCAGCTCCGTCCCGGACAGAGCCTTCTCCTCCATGAGCCGCCTGCTGCTGCTGTGAGTCTCTGAGTTTTTGGTGCCGACATCGTTTAGGTAATTACTGACACACTAACGACTAATGTCACTTCCTGTCCTCCCTGAAGACATGTCCAGCACAACCAGATCCAGTCTGTGGGACGCAGGAGCTTTAACGGACTGCAAGACCTGAACACGCTGTGAGTGTGGTTTAGACTCTGAGCTGTCATCACCTGTGTGCACAGAACAAACAACCAGGGAGTCAGTTTCAAAAGCATCAGGGTGTAAACACACACACACACACACACACACACACACACACACACATACTGGATCTTTTCAGGATCAGTTCTTCAGCGGACTCTGATCCTCAGGTTGTCTGTAGAATTAAATCTACAGCTGCACACGTCTCCTCGTCTTTACAGGAAAACTTTGGTTTGATCCTTTAAGCTGCCTCAAAGTGTGTGGTCACAATTACTGCGGGTGGGGGGGCTGAAAACTGAACAATCCACATTAATGATGGAGAGATGGAGTTTATAAAGGACCAGGATCGAATCTCTGCTAAATCGTCTCCTCCTGTGTCCTCGGCTGCTTCAGACATCAGACTCAGGACGAGGAAGACGAGGAGGATCAGCAAATTCAGGAATTTAAATAAATAGGTATAAAACAAATAAACGCAGAGGGAACCGAGTCTCCTGGACTGGATCAGTTTTATTTCTGAACAAGAAGTTTGAAACAACATCAGTTTAACTAAAGCTCCTTTAGTGTTGATGTCTTCAAACATCTTACTGGACTCAGTGGATCTGAGAGACGGAGCTGACTTTTCAGTTTCTACACAGAAAACCTGCAGATAAAAAAAGTTTAATAAGTAAAACATTCTTAGACATGAGGTAAAATAATTAAATCTCCCCTCCCACTGAGGAATCATCATTTTTATTTATATATTATTTATATTTTCTGAACGCTTATGACTTTTCTCCACAACTTTAAAAACAAAGAAGGTAAAAAGCCAATAACTGTAAAAACATAAAAATGCAATAATAATATTGATAAGAATTATGATGATGATAATAATGATGATACTACTACTACTATGTATGATGATAATAAAAATAATAATTATGATGATGATAATGATAATAATGTTAATACTACTACTACTAATAATAATAATGATGATGATGATGATGATTTTGAAGTGCACTTTTCTATATTGTGTTAAATGGTGGATAGAACATTAAAGTAAATAAAATCAAAAGTCAAAGGAAATAAAAGAGAATAAAGTTTTTTTTAGGAAGAGATTTAGAGAAGGTTACCCTCTCTAACTGCAGTTGCACTTCAGGAACACAGATAATCCTGTATGATACTGACAGGTCAGACACACAGCACAGGGAGAGGCATGAAGGGCTTTAAAAGTCATCAGCAGTAAAATCTTAAAATCAATCCTCAAATATACCGTCAGTGCAACAAAGCTATGTCAGGTCAACATGATCCTTTTCCTGTAGTTAAGACTGTAGCATCTTCTGCACAACCTGGCCAATCTTTGACAGCTTAGATGGATGGATGGATGGATGGATGGATGGATGGATGGATGGATGGATGGATGGATGGATAGATATTGATAAATTTCAGTGTTGCAGTAAAAAATGTAACAGAACAATATACAAATAGACAAATCCCAAATAACAAATAACTGAGATTAAGGAAATAAGATAAATACAGAAAAAAAATAAAAAAATACACATCAAAAACAGAAACAAGGACAGATTGGGACTAGATGGAAATGAAACTGAACTCATTTAATGTTCAGATATCACATTCGTGTTGATGCCCTAACATCATAACACTGTGCAGATTTTTAGTGACATGATATTTTCAGCACAGAACGTCTGCTCCTTCTTCATCTTCTTCAGAGACATAAGTGATGTGAGACATTGTTCCATGTGACTAACACAGGTTTTAATTTGAGACGTTTTAATCATTGTGGCGTCGTTAGAGCATAAACGCATGCGGCTGCATTTATCTACGCTGGGCTGTTAAAGCGTAGAGCTGCAGGAGATAGATCTGCTGCGGTCTCTTTATGTCTCAGCAGACAAACACATTTCATCAAAGACTCTGAGGTCACTTTATAAAATAAAAACCTTCATTATCAGAGGTCTGATGTGAGATTTACAGCATGACTGGGAAACAGAACGAGACAGATTTTAACTACAATACACCAGATTCATAAAAACACTTTAAAATAAAAGTTATTTTAGTTTTAATAGATTCTCACTTTAAAATCATTGAAGTAACATGATTTCCATTGATTTACGACTAAGTGATGAACTTAAATATAAAACATTTCAACTGAGTAAATGTTACAATCTGAGGAAATCTCATTCATATTAAAATTTGTTTTTAAACGAAGATTATTAACACAGATCATCTAATAAATGGGGATAGGTTATAAATAGATAAGTAAAAGTATTTTAACTTAAATAAACTAATTACAGTTCAAACATTTACATAATCCTCAAATGATCATTCTGTCCTTTAACATGAGAAATATTTTAAGTACACACTGTCGTAGAGGTGTCCTCACAGACATAGAAATGTCCTCACAGAGACAGAAATGTTCTTACAGAGACAGAAATGTCCTCACAGACATAGAAATGTTCTCACATAGACAGAAATGTTCTCACAGAGACAGAAATGTTCTTACAGAGACAGAAATGTCCTCACAGACATAGAAATGTCCTCACAGAGACAGAAATGTTCTTACATAGACAGAAATGTTCTTACAGAGACAGAAATGTCCTCACAGACATAGAAATGTCCTCACAGAGACAGAAATGTTCTTACATAGACAGAAATGTTCTTACAGAGACAGAAATTCAATTCAACTTTATTTATATAGCGCCAATTTACAACATAAGTCATCTCAGGGCACTTTACAGTTTAAGGTTTAAGACCTTACACATTATATAATATATACAAATTAATATAGAAAACCCAACAGTCCCACTTGAGCAAGCACGTAAGGCAACAGTGGAGAGGAAAATGTCCTCACAGAGACAGAAATGTTCTCACAGACAGAAATGTTCTCACAGACAGAAATGTCCTCACAGAGACAGAAATGTCCTCACAGAGACAGAAATGTTCTCACAGACATAGAAATGTTCTTACAGAGACACAGTGACTCTTGTCAGTATAAGTTGTGTTTGCAGTCTCACTGTTTGTCTCTGCAGAGATCTGAGCTTTAACAGGATCAAGATATTTCCTGCAGCCATCAGATGCCTGACAAGTCTGAGAGAGCTGTGAGTACAAAACACACACACAACTTCACAATCATTCACAGTGATAAACATGTCCTCACAGAGACACAAATGTCCTCACAGTGATAGGAATGTTGTCTCCTTTACCTCCAGAGTTAAACTGGATTATGTTCTTCCTGCAGAAACCTGCAGAACAACGAGATCCCAGTGATCCCAGTAAACGCCTTCACTGGAAATCCTTCCATCGAGACGATGTGGGTCCACAAACCTCATATTTGACCTCACACCTTTTCTAATGAAAGAGCATCGAGTCCTTGTTGCCACCACAGTAACTGACAGCGTTCTTTATCTGGACAGAAACCTCAGGAACAATCCTCTTCGTATGGTGGGACACTTGTCTTTCCAGCTTCTGCCTGGACTCTGGATTCTGGACTGGTACGTCTCCACAGTCCTCATCACACACAAACACAGTGACAGTCTGAGAGCAGCTGTAACGACCCAGATTTTCAGTTAACAGAACCACAGGACCAGATCAACCCATAAAGTCCATGACTCATCAGCATCAGTGACCTGTTGGTTTCTTCTTTTTATTTGCTTTTCCGGGATTTTATTGCAGCCTCGTTCACTTGTCTGGTCTGTAAGTCTGGTTCTGCTGGACGGTGGAACCCTCTCTCTGTGGAGGTTGATGCTGATGCCACTGACTGGTGTTTCAGGTTTTTCTTCACAGCTCTCACAGGGTTTGTTGTTCGGTGCGCCAGCGCTTTTCTCCCACTAACATCTATGGTTTCATACTGATTCATCTTTTTCACAGCAAACAGTCTTTACAGGTAAAACCCAGGACTAGTTATTTAGAGCTCGTTGTAGCTCACCTGTCAAAGTGTATTTTGAGTCCTAGTGTATGAACACTGTGGAGAATTTATTAATGTAACATCAGAGGAGGGACCCACCATCACCTTAATCTTTTCCTCTGCTGTTTCTGTGTCAGGCCTGTGAGCAGCAGCAGCAGCACAGAGTTTCCAGACATCGGTGGGACCCAGCTGGAAACAGAAAACCCTAGTATGTGTCTCTGCACATGTAAGAAACCAAACATTAACTGTAGTTTGTTTAAACTCTGAGGAAGGCACCAAGTTAATTGTCACCTGTCTCCACCTGCAGCTCCGTCCACGTGTCGACTGGACTCAGTGGTTTTCTGGCTATTTCACTTCACCTTCATCCTGCTGGTCCTGCTCTCCATCCTGCTCCACCTTCCTCTTCCCTCTTCCAGTTCCTCAATGCCGCCTCTGGATCCAGCTTCTTAAACTGTGGGTGCAGTCTTTGGAACCTTCCTCTCTTATGATGCGCATTTCTTTTGGTAGAAGGTCGACCTTTGTCTGACTGATCTATGTCTGCTTAATCAGCAGAAGACGAGTCTCTGGTCTCCAGTTTTCTGCTGGTGATCCTGACCCTCCACCACTCTCTGAGAGGATTCTGTGATGATGCTCAGACCTTCATCCTCCATAAAGACCTCCACGTTCATTGTGACGTCTGCGATCATCATCCTCAGTCCAATAAAACCAGTAAAAACTGATAATTATGATTCATGTTCTTTTCTTTTTAATAAAACAAAGCAAGGTCCAGATGATCCTGGATCAGCACCGTCACTTAAGAGTCAGTAAAGGATTTTAATTACAGTGAAGAAGAGTCCAGATTCCTCTTTTCATCATTTCCTGTTTCACAATGTGATTAGTTTCATCTGTACAGTTTATTATGACTATCTGGTGAATTATCTGCTGCTATAAAACAAAAAATAAATACGTACAACATGTGTTAACAGGTTCCTGTGAGGTGGCACTGAGGTAGAGTAGTCCAGGAACTGCTGGACTAAACCAGTGAATCAAGAACTGAAACTACTTTATAAATATAAACTAAACAAAGTACATTACAGTACTTTCTACTAGCTAACCGTACATGGATTAACGTCACAGACTCAGTAGAAACACAGTAAAGACTCAGTAGAGACACAGTAGACACTCGAGTTTGTCAGTAGAAAATAATTTAATAACATTTGATCCATCACATATAAAAGCTACAGTGGAAGGACGAGTGCTCTGGTCCTCACTAATACTCTTTAATCATTGTTTGGCAGAATTTTGACAAAAACAAATTGCACATGAGCATGTTGGTGAGTCCTGACTGGCTCCTGGGGGGTCCACAGCGTGGATCAGTCTCTGAGGCAGAGTCTCTCTCAGACTGAAAATACTATCGAGGTTCAGGATCCGGTCTGACCCGGTTCACTAAACAAAAGTCTGTTGCAGCAACGCTACATCCCTTAACACACATGGGGGGTCAAACACCACAGTAAGACGCCATGATCCGCCCCCTCCCCAGCCCCTAAACAAACCCCTCCCCCCTCAGGTCAAAGAAATAAAAAGGGAGGGAAATAAAATCCAAACAAAAGAGAAACAAAACGAGGACTCAGCAGGTCGATACTTACGTACATGATGTGACGGACAAAAGCGGGTCCATCAGGACTTTCAGGGGGGGTCCTGGAGGAGGTGGAGGGGGTCTGTCTTACCTCGTCACTCACTCATCTACAGCCTATGGGCTGGTTTGTGTTTATTACTGTGACATAAGAGCGATGGCGTCAGCAGCCGACGGCGACAGTCAGTGAAGCTCCCCCTGCGCTGGGCTCAACACTAAACTCACTCCCACCTGCTGACACCTGTCCACCAGCCGCCGCAGTCGCTCCGAGTCCCCGGCCGCCGCCTCAAACAGGAGCCGCTGAGAGGGGCAGGAAAGGAGGGAAGGGGGGCGATGGGGTGATGGAGAGGGGGAGGAGGGGAGAGGGCAGGTGAACATGCATGTATACAGGCGTGTGCAGGTCTAACGACACAGACCCCGTTTCCATCGTCACGTGACGTGTCTCAGCAACGTTTCCGTGACGCGTGTTCAAATCCACACGGACGCTGCGATCGCTTCTGTTCATGACGGACACGCGCAGTTTAACATGGTGGCACCGTCATTTAGAGACAAGTCTTTATCAGGTGAGGACACACCTGCGTCTGCCTTAACAAACCAACTACATTAATACAAAAATGATCTGAAACCTGAGACACATGATGTGACCGAGTGTTCACGGGTCAGAGACTATCTGTATGTGAGTTACGTGTCATGAGTGTTAAAGAGAAGTGAAGGGGGTGAATTACATCTTTCCACAGGGCAGCACACAGAGGAAGGTTTTGGAGGGCCTGCTGATAGAGGAGTCGCACCTACAAAAACAAAACACATCAAATAAAAGAAGAGAGACAGTGAGAAACACACAGCAGACGCTGGAGCATCGTGTCAGGTCAGAACAGAAACCAAAACATAAAGAGTGAAATGAAGTCAGAGGTTTAGTCGTGACATCATCACAAACACACAAACGAGCAGCCAACAAACTCAAATCAAGAACCTAAACCGCCACACATTACGTTACAGTGGACGGTGATAAAACGCCTGCAGGGGAAGAAATAAGATTCAGTGACACCAAGTGATCATCAACACAAACTGACTTAGCGCCAAATTCATTTTTACATGTTTTTTATTAGACCTTAGTGTGTGTCATCTGTGAACTCTCACATCCATCCGTCACTAACTCACCTCAGATCGCTCCTTTAGCTCCCTCTCTGCAGCTATCGCTCTGCGAGAAACAGCACACACACACACCGTCAGCGATACTTCTACACAACATTTAACAACACAGTTCAACTCATTTAGTTAATATATAATTTTTGTCTTATAACTTTTTCTTGTTGTCAGCAAATCTCATGTGGAGACAACATGAAGCGTTACAGCTGCTGTCTGTGGTTCTTCGAACTGACTGGCTCCTAATGAACATGTAAAAACAGATCTTTGGTTTGTTAAAGAAACTCGAGCAGAGAGAGGAAGGTGACACACATTTACAGTTACTGATTCAGTGAATATACATATACATATCATATACAGATCGCAAAGTGACGGTGCTGCTGTCGTCGTTTTTCTCTCTGTGGCTGAAACAGCAGCTCAGAGACAGTCAGCAGGTGTCGCTTTGGTCTTTTTATGGGATTGTTTGACAAGAAGAATATTTCAGCAGAGTCCTGGTGTAAAAGCTCAGTGGGTCAGATTTCATCTCCATGTTCTACTTTCCAAAGAGATTTTCTCTGAATGTTTGGCTGAGACTTACATTTTCCAGTAGCCCAAACACTTTGGATTGTTACTGCTCAACATCCTGGCCTGGAATTTCAGATGTTCAATGTTTCCATCCTGCCACTCTTGATGCAGCAACCTGTGCAGCAACAGATCAACACTGACCAACAACTCAACTCGAACATGACAACAACAACAGCGTCCAGAGACTGGATCAGTGTGAGCTGCAGCTAAGCAGACCCGCTCAGAGAACAACGACAAGCTGCTGACTCAGCCCGTTACAGTGTGTGTGTACCTCAGGCCCAGCTCGGTGCTGTTGGGCATAGCGTAACGCAGCCTCTCCAGGACCAGTGCATGCTGGGACTGTGGCAGACGGCTCAGGTAAAGAGTCACCACCTGGAGAACCAGTGAAGAGCAGAAAGCAGCTGAACATGTTAAAAATCCACTGCTACATGTGTTAAAATTTATTTTCTTTACTCAGTTTAATTGGAGGTAAAACTGGAAAAGGACCCAAAAGGTTGTTCAGTGGCAACTGGACTTTCTCAAGTCTGACTGACTGGTTGGAGCAGCAGGTTTATAAACCTTGTGGAGTCTTCAAGTTGAAAAAAGTCAGTTTTCCATTGTTGTGGATTTTTATCACATTTAAAATGAGCTGAATTTAATTTAAGCCCTTAACGAACAAAGGGCTTAATAAGCAGAAACTGTCGACTTTAACACATTGTTCTGATCAGAGGTGAATTGTCTTCAGCTGCTTTCAGTTTAGTGTCAACGTTTAGATTTTCTGTGTAACAATTAAACCTTTAATGGACTCACGAGTGTAACCAGCGCCATCTAGTGACGTCACTGTTTTCACATTAGGATTTTTGGCAGGAGAGTTAGTAGGAGGACTGCAGAGTTCTTAGGTGTGTGTCTGTCTCACACGGACACACACGGACACACTTGGACACACACGGAAACACACACACCTTGTTGTGGAAGCGGTAGCAGCTCCAGAACTGGGCAGGATTGAAGGGAAGCTCGAGTCGAGATGGGACTGTACTCAGGCAGCGATGGACCAGGTCAGAGAACAGTCTGGGCTGACACAGTCCACGGGCCTGCCGACTGCTACTGAACTCCAGGTAACTGAGGAAGCCAAACAGTCAGAGGTTATTTACAGTCTGTATGTGTGGTGGTAACTACGCCTGGATTATAAACCGATCGACAACCCACAATGACAAACTGTTTAAGGTTGGATAAATGAATGTGTCACCACGCTAACCAGGTGATGCAGATAAAACAAACGTGAATCAACAGAAGTGATCTGGACCTAACATTCTTGGGTTTCCTTCAGTGTTAATGGGAGGACTGCCATTAACACTGAAGACTGCAGACTGGGAGGTCGAGCCTTTAGCTATCAAGCTCCTCTCCTGTGGAATCAGCTCCCAACCCAGGTTCGGGAGGC
>JAUYWH010000024.1:23892415-23904529 GCA_034779795.1 Ctenopoma multispine | reverse complement strand
TTTAGGGTTCAGTATCTTGCCCAAGGACACTTCGACATATGACAGGAGAAGCCGGGAATCGAACCACCGATCCTACGCTTGGCAGGTGACTGCTCTACCTCCTGAACCACAGCCGCCCATTTGTTATGGATTAAAACAAAATTCCTCCACAGTGACAGACTCATTATTAGTTATCACAAATGCTTGATTGCAGCTGTTGCTATGGAACCAGTTATTATGTTTACTTTTTCACATAGGACCAGGCAGGTTTGGACAGTTTTTCCCCTTAATAAATGAATCCATAATATAAAAACAGCTTTTTGTATTAACTCAGGTTATCTTTGTACACAAAGTCCAATCGGTGCATTTCTAGTGGCCAGAATGTAGTGTTACTGTACCAATAACTTTACATGAAACATGATTCAGGTCAGGTCTGACCAGTGTCAGATGCACAATGAATCCACCGACAGACACAAGTTCAGAAATATTTAAATCTTGTGATATTTGACCTGCAGAATGGCCAGAGCACTCTCCATCCTGCCTGTGAACAGGTTCAGGTGGACTCTGTAGAGCAGAGCCTCCATCAGCTGGAAGGACAGTTTTTCTGTGACCCCTGAAGACGCCTCAGTGAGGAGAAACTGCAGCAGACGATCACACACATAGTCCTTCCCATCAAACGAGATCTCCAAATTCAAATACTGTTGAGGGAAAAATGATCTGACTGTGAAACTTGTTGAGTGCCTATTGTGACTGCTCAGTAGGAGCAACGAGTATAAATATTCTACACAACACAACACACAGCTGCAGATTCTCTATCTGTATATAAAAGAGCATCAGACATCAGGACTCACGTTCCACCACACATGGTAGTCAGGTGCGTGCTCCACAGCCATCTCACACATCTCCTGGACCTCCTCCCTGCTGCCTCTTCTGGAGAACAGAGACAGATAGTGGTTCCACACCTCTGGGTTGTCACAGTTAGTCTCCAGAGCGCGAGACAATGTGTTCAAGGCTGCTTCCAGACACTCTGCTGCTGACCTGCAGAGAAAACCTTCACAATCAAGAGAAACAAAACCACCAGAACTCAGAAGCAGTGGGTTGTTCGCCGACTTACACATCATTCTGGTTGAGGTATTTGAAAGCCAGCTTGATCCACAGTTGAGTGTCTCCAGGACTCTCTAGGACACTAGTCTCAAGGTTTGATATGTCGTCTGTCTCGCTGACAAAATAACGTTTGTCCTCTGATGTGACGCATACATCCAAAACAGAGAGGCTGGACTTAGAGTCATCATCTGCACAGAGACAAAGAGACATGAGACTATCACTGAACAAAACCAAAACCAGCTTCACAAGAAATACAGCCTGTGTTGCACGTAAGAAAGTTAACGTGTCTGTCTGAGCTCTGTGCTGCTCTGTGTGTCTGACTTTATCTGTTCTCAACATGATTACTCACAGTTTGATCAGATGTTTGGCTTATGAGCAGCTTTCGTGTGTAATTTCTGTGCACAGATTCGGCGTGAGATCAATGAGCAGCTGGAACATGTTCAGTTCAGCAGCTTTGTCTCATCAACGTCTCTCTGTTTTCTGTGACAGAAGAACCAGATCTAAAACTGTATGTCTGAATCTCCTCACCCTGTGTTCCAGCTGCGATGTTCTCAGCTGTGGTGTCGTCCTCGCTGTTGTCCTCAGGGCCGATGACGCTCTGCACCGACGGCTTCGGTCTCCACCTTCTCAGGTCTTTATGGGTGGTGAACGGAGGAACTGCAAACGGCAACACGGGTCAGCAAACTGTCAGCAGCTCCTCTGATAACAAATTAAAAGAAAATTTCACCAACCATGTTGTTTGCTTTCATTCACTTTGCTGACGAGGAGGACGGCCTTCTGATCGATTCCCATCCGGTCTTTGTTGGTGCCAAACAGCTTCTTCATGTACTTCTCTACAAACCATACAGAAATGTACATAAAGAACAGACCACTGACTGAAGACAAGACAAGAAGACGAGAAGATGCTGAATGGTCACCTGTGGCGACAGCAACGTCCTCGTCTGAGCTGCTCTCAGAACAGCCAATTAGAGACAGGTTGTAAGACAAGATGTCCTGGAAAAGCTGGTTTCCAGTCAAAGTGCAGTTCCTCATGTGCTGCCTGCAACGCAGAGGGAGCGGTAGCAGACATTACACACCACAGAGAAGACACGGAGGCTCAGCAGATAGATTAAGAAACAGTTTTACTCTCTCACCATCTGCAGTCGTCATCGTTGCAGGTTCCAGTGAGGTCAAACCGACAAAAACACTTCTTTGGATCAATGGTGTTGCTGTATGTTACAGAGCTCAGAGACAACTTCTCCTTGGTCCTGTAATATGGACTGAACCTGAGACAGAAAAGGAAGTGTGTCAATTCAGTGCTTAGTAAGTGAGAATTACTCTCTTATTGTCTGATCCAGTCACAGTGTGATCGATTTTTTTCTGTGATGTTCTAACAGTTTTCTGCACAGTGGCTTCCAGTGTTTTTGTCTACGTGGTGGAGTTACAATGAGAGTGAAAAACTAGACCTGTCTTTATACTGCAGGTATAGGTGTATTTTTACTACACTTGACCAAACACAGGTAATGTCAAATCAGGTAACTCTCCTGCAAACATCACTCAACATCTATAATCTATCTACTGATTTGACAAAGTCTTACAGGAGCTGTGAAGTGTTGTGCATCTTGCTGATTTGTAATCTACCTGTATGATCTGAAGACCAGCAGAGGGCTGTGATATGGTCCCAAGGGAACTGGCTTCAGGTCTGTGCTCCCAAACCGACTTGCGGTGGAATCCAGCTCCACTGAGACCTCCTGCACAGAGAGACAAAGACCAACAGGGATCAACGTGGGGACTAACTGGAATTTTCAAAAATGAAAAGTAAAAACAGGTGATGCTACAGAGAACATCACCATGATAGCACATAAAACCGCCAACTGAACTAATCATCAGCCTGAGCCCTACTTTCACAGTTTTGGAGCTCACCTGCATAGGTGGAGGCTTGTGGCCGAGTTGTCGCAGGTTCTGCAGCTCCCTCTGCAGCAGCTCCCCCAGCTGCGGCTGCTGCTGGTACATCAGCTTCAGAGCGTCCACGTCGAGCCCAGCGAACATCTCTGCAGGAGCCTCAGAGCTGCCCGAAGTCTTGCCAGGTTTGGTGCTACTGTCTTTAGCCGGGGTGGAGCTCAGCTGCTCCAGGTGCGGTTTAGTGAAGGAGCAGCTGGACTGCCGGAGGGAGCGGCGGCGGGGTCCTTTCGTCACAGCAGCCAGTTCTGATTCCTGATCATCTGCTTCGGCAGCATCCTCACTATCCAGGGTGAGCTTGTCCTGGGTCAGATCATGCAGGGAGGGCTGGGGAACAGGGAAGGGACTGGAAGGGGGTGGGATCTGGATCTGAGGGTCCGGGGGGGTTGAATTTCGGAGCGGTGGCTCTTGTGGGACTTCTTTGTTTCTCAGGGCCTGAGCTTCCTTCAGCTTCTGGATCTTGAGGGCGTATTCAGACTCGAGCTGCTGCAGCCGCTGCTTCTGAGCGATCAGCTCTGCAAAGTGACGCTCAGTGCCACGAGGAGCTCCGTCCACACGCTGGACCTTAGAGGGCTGGGTGGGGACAAGAACCGGTTAATTCAGTACTGCAAGCACACATGCAGGTACGCTCTAACTGCATGGTCATCATGTGAAAATACGCTTCCTCTAACAGCTGGGATGTGAATATCTGATGGGTGCATGCGTTTCCTGACTTTATTCAGCACGTTGGACAATAAGAACAACAGATTTTAAAAACAGGATCACTCCCTCCCGCATCACTTTAAAGACTCTGATCACTACGGCTCACGTTCAGTCACAGACACACGTCGACTCAAGTTGTTTGATCAGAAAACTGAGCTCAGATAATTATCACCATTTCTCTTAAGTTCATTACTTCAAAAAGGTCACATCACCTGTCTGTCTGTCTGATCACCTGTCCACCCACATGAACATACTGTCAGAGCTCTTCACACAAGTAAAGGTGGAGTTTCTTACTAGGCTCTGGTTGGAGTCTGTTCTGCGTTTGAATCCTCTTCCAGCAGCGAGCTTAGCCTGTGAAAGCTCCTGCTCCAACCTGGCAGCAACGCCCTTCTTTATGGACACTCGATGTTCAACACGATGTACCTGCACACAGGAGGGAGCACGCAGCTGTAAACAACACCACAGACGATTAAGTTTCCAGGCTCTGGATCCAGACTCTCACCTGTTCCTGCAGCTTCTTAAGCAGCGTCTTGTTTGCACTGACGATTTTCTCCGACGCCTGCAGCTGCTCTCGCAGTTTGACCACTTTAGCCTCAGCAGCCTTCAGAGACTCTCTCTTCTTCAGCTCCTGCTGGAGCAGGTGTCTGAGGACGGCCTCGTCCCTCTGCAGAAGCTCTCTGGGGGACAGGAGGAGACAGAATGATGTACAGACCACAATCCTCAACAGTAGGTATAACAGCTCTTACATCCCTGGTCCCGGATCTGCCCTAGTGTTACAGTCCCACCTGTGTTTTTTGAGTCTCTGCTCGGCTTCACACAGCTTCAGCTCTTCAGCTGACTTCACTGCTGAATCAGACTCAGAGACAGCAGAAGAGGTGGAGCTCCGAGGACTCAGACTGTGATCCTTCAGCATCTTCTGCTTCTCTCTGCTGCCAACGGTCACACAACATTCACTCTTTACACTTTCAAATATCTCACCAAGTACTAATAACATATGCTCTCCATCTCCAACTATGTCTGCAGTAGTGTGTAGTAATTTGGTACCTGGCGATTTCCTCTTTGAGCAGACGGTATTCGGCCTTCTTGGCCTCAGGTAAAGCCTCTGGAGTTCTCACTGGGTTGTTTTCTTTCTCACATCCTGAGGCTGCTTTAGGCTTTGCCGCCTGGAAGATTTAGAAAATCACACAAACAAATGGTAAATGGCGGTCACAGAGCACACTCAAGGCTGATCTGACCCACTGCAGCCATCTGGGTTCAGGTCAACATCCTTTTCTTTTCTACCTTATAAAGAGACATACAACTAAAAGACTGTTCTCTATCTCTACAGTGTTTAACTTTCCCACTCTTGAAGTAACTTCCTAAGTCTATTACAGGGTGATTCAGTAGGTGCCCCACCTCGACGGTCCTCCTGGCTTCTCTGATCATGAACTCCAGTCCTCCAAACACAGTCTGTGTCGAGCTGCAGGCGTCCATGTCGGAGTCACTGTCGTCCGAGTCGTTGAGAGAAACCACCACGGACTTGTGTCGAGGCAGCTGGAGGAGGATCGGTCAATATAAAGGAGCATCGTCAGAACACTTCAATAGATTTTTCTGAGTATAAATCGTTGTGGTGAAGCAGGTAAAAAAATGAATCCTCCTGCTTTAAAACCATCAGACTTTATATTTGTACCTTTTCACAAAATTCAGACTACTGACACACTCACTGTGTGTTTGTTATTGTCTGACTTCAGACTGGAGGATGATCTTACCACCAGTGGAGCTCTGGGAGCATGATGTGCTCTGCTGAACTTGTTCCTGGGATGAGACACTGTGTTGAGGCTGACGGTGCTCAGGTTCCCTCTGATCGGCCGCTGGACACCTGCAGGAGGAGGACAGCTCGGGGAGGGAGGACGGCTGCAGCTCTTCTCCTGCAGACAGACACACGGGTGTGTAAATACGAGGTGCATGTTAAAATAACACCTGAGTAACTGAGTAATTGTACTTAGTTACATTTGACCTCAGACCGACAAACGTATTCTAAAGACAAACCTCAGTCGCTGCCACCCTCTTGTTGGCCATCGACATCAGGCAGGTCTCCCTCAGCAGCATCTCCTCCTCCTCTTCCTCATCAGCAAACGGGGGTTTGGGAGGAGGCTCCAGCTCATCTGGCGGAGGGGGGAGAGGGGGAGGCGGGGGAGGAACAGCAGACAGCACAGGGGAGAGGAAGGGCTGAGAGAAATCCTGAGAATCAGAGGAAGAACAACGTGTTAATGTCTGATGACTTTCTATTATTTCCTCTACAACCGACTTTAAACTCAAACTTTGGATGGGTACAGTAACCGGATACTTCCAGATACATCAGTACAGAGATTTAAACACAGATCAGAATCAGTACACTGCCCGGTTCTGATGGTCTGATGGTCTAACAGACAGATGAGATGAGGAGCTCACCATCGCAAACTGAGCAGAGTCAGTCACGTAAAGAGACACCTGAGGGAAACATCCGGGACCGTCAGCAGGGAACGGGCTGTGAGTCGGGGACGGGACTGCAGCACAAAAACAACACATAGGAAGTCAACGTATTTATTTTACACTGGTAAAGACCCACTGGTTTCCAGATCCAGATCTCTCTTGTATTGACAATTAATTTATGCACCTATGTTCAGATAAGGTTAATTGGTCCACTGTGGACCTGTAAAGACGTACAGACAGACGAACTAAGCTGTTTCAGGAGGGCAGTGGTTATATTGCCACAGAAAGTAAAAACAGGTCAGGTTCCCGTCCCCTTACCTGGCGAACTGGTCTCACTGTCCGTGTCCATTGCAACCTCATCGTAGTTGTCATACTGGTAGAGGTTCCCTGAGGCGTCCAGACCCTGTTTACCTGTGGACTTCCTGTGTTCCCGATCCCTGGACTGAAGGACAGAGAAACACCTGATTTCTCATGTTTCTGTCAACAAGCAGGAACTTCAGCCTCGTCTCATTAGATCACAGACACACACTGAGGAAATATCAGGTGGGTGTCTGTGAGCTCTACGGTCCCTTACTTGACTGCGCGTCCTCGTTTTCCCTCCCACCAGCTTCATGAAGCGGTTGTACTGCTCGTCCTGGTTGGAGAGGTCCCGGATGCGGCGGATTTCGTCCTCTCGTTTGCGTCGCTCTTCCTCGTCCTGCCGACGATTCTCTTCTTGCTGCTGCTGCAGCTTCCAGGTCCTCAGCTGCTGCTTCCTAAAAGCCTGCTTCGCCACCGAGCCTGACAGAAGACACACGTTAGTGAGGTACACTGGTTCTCAGTTACCCAGCAACACACAGACAGTATGCGTTCTATGTCAGTTAGTCGCAAACTAAAGACTGGCTCAGGTCCTACTCACCTGGACTGATCATCTTCTTGGTCACATGAGGTTTTCCTGGAGTCCGGCCTTTGTCCTGGGCTGCTTTTGGAAGAGGCTTGGGACTCTGTTTGGGTCTCTCTCTTTCTGGAAGCCTGTCTCTGTCTGCAGGCCTGGGTCCGGTCTTGGCCCTGTCTCGGTCCCTGTCCAGAGGTTTGGATCTGGTTCTGCTCCTGTCTGCAGCAGCAGCGGAGGAGGCTGACCTGGTGGTGACTCTCGTCCTGCCAGGCGTAGGGACCCTGGGGCTGGGCCCTGAGCTGGAGTTCCTTTCCTGGACTGCTTTAGTGATCCGGTCTTTGCTCTTCTTCATCACCTGCTGCTCCTTTTGCTGCCACTTCTTACTGGCTGACTGCAGAGCGAGGAGACGCAGCTGAAGCTCCGACAGCTCCTCCTCCTCCATCTTCAGCACCGGCTGCTCCCAGACATGAACATACAAACAATTTAATACAAACTTTTATTCAGAGATATGTCTCATTAGAATTGAAACACTACTCAGATATTGTACTTACACAACAGTACTACTACTACAGTGTAAAACTGTCTCCTGTGGCTGAGATCTGACACTGACGCAGTAATGTGTTACCGTGAGTTACTGCAGGTACTGTTGTAATAGTACATTAATGTAAAAGGTTCTGGGCGGTGAAGTCACAGCTGGGAGCCAGAATCTCCTACAGTCTTTAAACAGTTAGTATTCAAGTATTAGAACATGTAGTTTCACTGGTTACCACAGGATCCAGTGGATCACAGAGACAGACCGGACCAACCAGCTGAACATAAACGTGCCTCGGCAGTTTTACAGCCTCCACTTCACCTTGTCTGGAGAAACGGCCGAGTCCTCACTGGAGGCCGACGACTCTTTCCGACATGAACATTTATTACTCTTGTCCGTTTCCTTGCTGCTGCACGAACACGTTTTGTCCTCTGATATTGGTTCAGGTTTGTGTTCGGTTTCTGCTTCTCTTTCTTCTTCTGCACTTGGAGAAACACACGGCACAGGAAGTGAGACCTCCTCACACTCATTAACCCTCACCAACAAAAACAAATCCTTTCTTCTCCATGACAGAGATTTTCTCAGTCGGGATCAAAGCTTTTATGAAATGAGTGTAAATCTGTGAACAGGTCAAAGCAGAGGACGATTCTGTGTGATACACCTGACATTATCACCTGGCTTCACTTTCTCCGAGAGGCTGAACAAAACATCATGTTTAACACTTTTCCTCAAACATCATGAAAATGTTTTGCAGCCGGGAGGCAGCGAGAAATGTTTGTTATTCTTATGAAATACAAGAGAAGTACGAATTGTTCTGTACACACATCATCAGTAAATCAGCTCATTACTCTTTGGATTCCGCTTATGTTAAACCTATTTTACTGATTTTTTAAAATTCCTTACATAGTTGTTCTCATACAGTTCACATTTATCGTCTTGTTGTCAGTGGTCTGTAAATCACTTTGAGCTGCATCAAACTAGTAACTTTCTGCTGTGACTCAACTTCCAGGTAAGGATGACTGAGAATCTTTACCAACGTTTCCTGTTGCAGAAGGTGATGTTTAAAGCATCTGCACATTTAGGGAAAAACATTCTGTGACCTGACCGATGTTAAATAAAGACCCCGGGAGGACGCGCTCCATCTCACCGTTTCTCGGCGCGTCTCCTCCAGCCTCCTGCTCCGCCCGTCTCCTCTGCAGCTCATCCAAATCTGCAGGAGATGACAGTTTCTGACGCAGAGGTTTGATGTTGAACGCCTGGAAGACTTTCTTCTCCAACTTCTCCACTTCCAACATCTCTCCTGGTCCTGCCAGGCTCAGAGTTGGTTCAGGTCTTGATCTAGTCTCTGTAATACTGGCGGCATGGTCTGGGGAGTTGTCTCTGACAGAGGAAGCTTTGGGCTCCAGAGCCATGGTTTCCTCTTTACGGATACACTCTAGCTCCAGCTGAATCTGTTTATACTTGGACAACAAGTCCTCAAAGGACTCGTCAACACCACTGTCTGGTTTGGAAACACTGTGGACCACTTTCCTGGTCTGAGGCCTGGTCTGAGGTTTCTCTGTGGTCAGAGGTTAAGGCCAGCAGCACATTAACCACGATGAGTATGATACGATAAGATAATGCAGCTAAATCCAACAATTTAACAGTTTTAATAATGAACTGACTGTAATAAGTTCTACAATTCAAAGTGTTAAATGTGTCTCGACTCATCTCTGTACTGTTGTATATGCTGCAATAAAACCTGAGCTGATTAAAGTTTTTAATGAGCTGATAGAGAGGTTATTCTAAGAAAGGACTGGATCCAGCGCATAAAAAAACAACACAACAATCTAAATCTAAAAGATATTCAAGAATTTATTGATTTCTCCTCTGTTTCCTGATGAATGTCAGAAATTATCTGTTAATTAAAACCCACAAATGCTTTCAGCAGATCAATAAAAGCTCCACTGTGTGATCAGATGAATCACTATCTTCTGCCTCTCATGACCAACGTCATGGTTCTCTAGGTTTCATTTCCTTACCGACACCTGCAGCTGCACACTGGGACTATCCCAGTGAGAATTGGGAAACTGCAGCAGGTCTGAAATGGACCGGCAAGAACCTCAGAACATGCACCGGAGTCTACCTGGATAATCAAATTTATCTGATCCTGTAACAGTCAACTGTCATGATCTGATCAACTGCTGAATCATTTTTGGAAATATTTATATTATATATTTAATATTTTAGTTTAAGAAACAAGACTAAATACAGGTATATAGAAATAAATACCTGTTACCTGTTCAGGTATTCACATTAGATTCAGATTTTATAAACCGTTAAGTTTGTGAATTTACTCAAAAATGTTTTCTTTAATTGTTGTTTTGTATTATTCATCTGAAAAGTACCTGAAGCCGTCATACACCTGTACAGAAAACTGTATTTAAGTAGAGCACTGATTCAAAGTACTGATTCATAGTAATCTCAGCTCGGGTTGACAAACATCCGTTAAAATGTGAAATTAAACAGAAATCTGATTTATCAGTTATTTACCAGTTTCACCTGCTGACGTTTGATTGATGACGTCGTTATCTTATTACCTTGCTGTCAGGTCTCAGGTGGGCTCTAATTAAATCCCTGTCTCCTGGTTCTTAATTAGACAGACCGGGAAAGGATACGTTTTCTCGAGGGAGACTCTTTCACGGGGCAGTGACTGTCACCGGGCCCGTAACGACCAGGGGGAACTCGGCTGCCTCGGTTCCAGGCCCCGCGTCCACCGTTCGGCATGGCCCGGTGCCTGAACCTGCCCAGGGTTCCGTGGCTCCGCTCCCAGAAGCTGGACCGCGGGCTCGGCTCGCCGTGAGGACCGAGCCCCGGCGGTGGCGGCAGCAGCGGTGGCGGCGGAGGTGAGGGAGCAGGAGCCCGGTCGGGCCCGCTCGGCCCGCACTGCTGCCGGTGGCTCGGAGGGAAAGGGCCGTGAGGTCTGAGGTTGTACGGCATCAGGATGCGGAAATCTGGCGGCTGGTGGCCCAGGTGTGGCAACATGTTATCACGGTGCGGGTGAGGTTTTCGGGTCCGCGGACGTGCACCGCGGCCGCGGGGCCTGTTACCATCCCCCCGCCGGATCGGCACACTCTCTTCGGTTTCATCGTCGCAGATCTCTCCGTCTTCCAGCTCCCCCTCCTCTCTGGGGGAACCACTGACCGTGTTTGAATCCATGTGGTAGTGAAGTCAGCAGCGGCTGCGGACGGTGAAGTCATCGGCCCGTAACTACAGACGCCATTTTATCGGTTTACCAATACTTTTATAAACTCTGTCCGCGTCCGCCCTGCCGTCTGCCCTCTGCTAGCTTCTTCTCTCATCTGCTAAGTGTCGCGAGACTTCACGAGATTGTGAGAAACACAACTATCGCGACATCTTGATACGAGACCCACGTAAGGATGAACAGAAACAGCTCTTAATGTGTAGGTTTACACACTCTTTTCACCTCATCACATCTAAAATAGGAACAACAAATAAACCCTAATTTTATGTCGCTGGGATCAAGATTATTTATATATATCTATATCTATATCTATAGATATAGATATCTATATCTATATCTATATCTATATCTATATCTATATCTATATCTATATCTATATCTATCTATATCTATCTATACAGTTACTTTCAGGTGGCTCTGAAAGTAAATTATTCCTTATCAGAAATATCATACCCACCTACTTCTCCATTCTCTCTTCAACTTATCCCACTGGTAGAAAAAGTTTATCATTATAATACATGCAAAATCCTTCATTCATTACTTTATTTGCGTGTCTCTCACAGTGAAGCTCAGCCCTACTACAAATAAAGGCAAAAATGGAAAAAAATATATATCTGAGGTTACAAGAATCAAAACATTAATCTTCCTCTCACTACCTTTACCTTTCAGGACAAAGCACATTTATTTTTGGACGCAGATTGACATAAACTTTTTCCATTGTTATGCAGATACCAAATTATATTTATCTATGAAACCAGATGAAACAAATCATTTAGTTAAACTTCAAGCTTGTTTAAAAGACATAAAGGCCTGGATGTCCTGTAATTTTCTATGCCTTAGTTCAGACAAAACTTAAGTTATTATATTTGGGCCCAAAAATCTCAGAGACATGCTATCTAGTCAGATTGCCACTCTAGATTACTTTGCATTGGCCTCAAGTGCTACTGTGAGGAATCTTGGAGTTATCTTTGACCAAGATTATTTACCTCCTACATAAAAGAAATATGTAGAACATCCTTCTTCCACTTCAGACCTCATCCCGACTATACTGCTCAAAGATGTTTTACCCTTGATCAGCAAAGGAACTGCACAAAGCTGGTTTAACTCTTCTTAAAAACTTGGAGTTGTCTTTGACCAGGAAATCTCCTTTACCTCCTACATAAAAGAAATATGTACTGTAAAGAACTGCCTTCTTCCACCTTAGGAATATTGTTAAAATTAGGAGCATCCTGTCTCAAAGTGATGCTGAGAAATTAGTCCATGCATTTGTTACTTCTAGACTGGACTACT
>JAUYWH010000024.1:23859993-23871333 GCA_034779795.1 Ctenopoma multispine | reverse complement strand
CTAGTTTACGTGGATCTGCTCCGTGTGTGCTTGGATGCTCGTTGCACGTGAAGCTCACCTTCTCAGGTGTGGGGAACGTTTGAATTTTCTCTCTAGCCCAAACAGCTGAGTTTCGTGTGCGCTTTGTGCTACCGTAATGTAATAAATATCCTCATAAAGCTCTTCTTCTCCTCTTTCCAAACCCGTTTGAATTTTCTGTGTAGCACACACGGTAGCGGAGTTACGGTAATATGAAGCACATACGGTAAAATCTAGGCGGAGCTGGTTTTTGTGTGTGCGATCAAACCACAGTAACTTGTCAATTAGTGGTGTGCGACACCGCAAGTTTTGGTTTCGATCCGATACCAAGTAAATACAGGGCCAGTATCGCCGATACCGATCCGATACTATTACCTTATAAGGCTGCCTGTCGAAAAATGCACCATTAAAAAAAATCCTGCTGGAAAATCGCATAAAAGCGCTTTAAAAATGTTTAAAATGCTTACAAATATTAAAATAGCTATAAACACAACTAAATGCACAAAATTATGAACAAACAAAAACACCAGCATTGAATTAACATCAAGGGCAGCATATTTCTCTTGAACCTACAGACAATCACTATTGGTGCTACAAATTATTTATTTCTCTAGGAGTGCATTTAATGACAGGATGCCAAAAAATACAGTTTTTGTTCATCCCAGAATTTAATAATTTTGACAGTGAAGTTGTAGGACTGATGCTGGTTAGTGGTGTAAGTTTCATGGATGTGACACTTTCCTAGTGGGAGATAGGACGAGGTGCATTTTCCAGCAGTGGTTCTTTGTCGTGACGTGGTATCGATAATATCGATACTTTGGATCGATCCGCCCACCACTATTGTCAATGCGTTGTGCTACCGTAAAATACCAAATATTCCCAGAAAGTCCGTCTTCTCAGTGTCCGGAACCGTTTGAATCATTGTTCTAGCTCAATCTCTAACAGAGTTAGTCATTTAAAGAGCGCCTGTAAAATGGGCCCGCCGGCGGGCCGATGGTTGTATAAGGGTTAAAGCAAATAAATAAAGCCAGAATATAGATATTGAGTCGGATCCCTCCGGAGAAACCACGTAGCTTTGAAAAGGACAAACAAACATTGTTTTACGGACAAACATCGGTTTACGCACAGATCTTTTTTACACACGCACAAAATCATTGTGGCAGTGATTTGATCCTATACACCGGGAGCTCCGCTGATCTCAGTAAACACACGACTAATAAGCTGCATTGATTCCAGGGACACATGCCACGAGTTGCTGGGCCATATTCCTCTGCTGGCTGATCCAAAGTTTGCTCAGTTCTCTCAGGAGATCGGTCTGGCGTCTCTGGGAGCTTCTGATGAGGACGTTCAGAAACTGGCCACGGTGAGTGTGAAAACCTGGGGGTCTCGGTATCCCAGTACCTCAGCTGCAGGGGGGAACAGGCTCTTGGAAACATTACCTCTCTCCCATCTAACACACAGTGACGAACAAAACAGCAAATATCTCACATAAGAGACACTGAAAGCAAAAGACCGTGGGAGCTCTTTCAGTTTCATCACACGTCCCTGATGGAACAGTGGTTCTCAAAGTTTTTACACTGGGAACCGCCTCAAAAATATTTGGCTCTCTACAGAAACACAGATGGATTTTAGATTGTTATATTATGGACATTTCTATTTGATTATAAATTGGAACCATGTCTGGTTTTGTAGGGAACGTTTAATTCAGACAAATGTGAACAGACAATCCCAAAACACTGAAGAACATGTTTCTGTAAGTCTTCATCAGTAACAGATCCAACACGTTTTATACACACTGTCATCTAATCTCATCGTCTCAAAATCATCACATACTTTCACACGTGTATTCACTGATCCACTCTCTGATGGAACAAATACCCAGCATGCGGTTGGCAGTGTTTCGGTGGAATAACCACGTCGTTCTCTGTGCTGTTGCCAAGTTTGTAATGACGTGAACCTATGGCAGCAACGGTTTTATAAAATCTAAAAAAGAAAAAGAAAAAAACTGTGAGAGAATATTTACTCAAAGTGGAAAATTATGTTCAATTTACCCCAAGTGAGTAAAATCTGCTCTGCTCATTAAAATCTGTTCTGTGTTAACAGTGTTATTTCTTCACTATTGAGTTTGGACTCTGCAAACAGGACGGTCAGCTCAGAGCATACGGAGCCGGTTTACTGTCGTCTATCGGAGAACTGAGGGTAACACACACACAGACACACACACACACACAGACACACACACACACACACAGAGACACACACACAGAGACAGACACACACACACACACACAGAGACAGACACAGACACACACAGACAGAGACACACACACAGAGACACACACACAGAGACACACACACACAGACAGACACACACACACAGACACACACACACACACACAGAGACACACACACAGACACACACACAGAGACACACACACACACAGACACACACACACACACAGAGACACACACACACAGAGAGACAGAGACACACACACACAGACACACAGTGATGGTTAACTAAACGGTTCAGTGTGACAGACTGGACTGAAGATCACTGTAAACTCTTAACTCGTAAAGCAGTGACCCCACCCCCACCCCGGTGTTAGTTCATTGATTGTGTTGTCTATAAATCGACAGCACGCTCTCTCCGACAAAGCCTGTGTGAAGACGTTCGAACCGAAGACGACCTGTAACCAGGAGTGTCTCATCACAACCTTCCAGGACGTTTACTTCGTGTCCGAGAGCTTCGAGGAGGCCAAGGAGAAGATGAGGTAACCACCCCCCCCCCCACCTGTGACACTGATTCAGCTGTTAGGTACCACCCCAACCCCACCCCATCTCATGTTCATGTCCAGATCAGGACCAACACCAGGTTCAGAAACAGGGATGATTTAATGGTTTCCCACTGAAGTACAGACCCCATTCCTGGACTCTCAGTATGTGGGGGGTACGGTTCAGGTCTGACCTGGACTCTCAGGGTGTGGGGGGTACAGTTCAGGCCTGACCTGGACTCTAAGGGTGTGGGGGGTACGGTTCAAGCCTGACCTGGACTCTCAGGGTGTGGGGGGTACGGTTCAGACCTGACCTGGACTCTCAGGGTGTGGGGGATACGGTTCAGGCCTGACCTGGACTCTCAGGGTGTGGGGGGTACGGTTCAGGCCTGACCTGGACTCTGTCTCTGTCACAGGGAGTTTGCGAAGACGATAAACAGGCCGTTCTCTGTGTACTACAACCCGTACACTCAGAGTGTGGACCTGCTCAAAGACACACGCAGCATTGAGACCGTGGTCCAGGACCTGCGCAGCGACCTCACCACCATCTGTGATGCTCTGGGCAAGATGAACACCTACATGGGAATCTGAACACCTGCTCCGCCTCTGAGCTGTGATGGATCCAAAACATCACACCTGTGTTCACGTGGTTTCTGAGCTAAAAACATCTTTCACACGTTGAGTGGTAGTTTCATCGCTGTAAATAGAGCTGAGTAAAGGATGAAGACCCCACAGTGAAACTGGTTTAAACCTCTTTATGTTTCACTTTAATCTCTGACAAGTGGAACAGACAGAAACACCTCATTAGTTTTGTTTTTCCTGTTCTTATGTTGATGATAATGTTTCCTGATGTTGGTTCAATGTGACACCTTGAAAACACCTTAAATGTCATTTAATGAGAAGAAACATGTTGATTAAGCTGTTCACAACAGTCCAAAGTAAAAAACACCTCATCCAGACGAGTTCATTCGTCTGACAGCAACAAAAACACCTGTACACGTGAGGTGTTCTACGGCCACCCCCACCCAAACACAGGGTTAGAGTTCGACTGGTTCAGCTCCTGCAGTTTCTGGTCTGAACGTGACCACGTAGGACTGTGAACTGATCTCTAATTTAACCAGGATCTCAGAGAAACACGATAGACATAAAATAAAGAGTTTTATTTGGTTCATGCTGACTGTAACTCACAGACGTACTGTGATGTCTTTGCTTCTGTACAGTGCAGAAACTTTAGAGAACAAATATAAACGATGATGCATTAAAACTGTGCAGAACCTCGTCAGTCTGCGTGTTTTTCTTCCAGTGATGGTAACCTGCTACCTTCCTGGTTTCTCTCAGTGCACATGTAGAGGATCGGCCTCTGTGTTTACATACAGTCCAGCTCAACAAACCTGTTTAATGCAGGCAGGGAAGGAAAAAGTCAGACAGCTCGAAGGAAAACATGGCAACGGGTAAATGGACTGTTGAGGTGAGTACAGAGGACCTGGAGGACAAGGAGTGATGATCCATCCAGACGTAGCTGAAATGTCAGAATAAAAAGTTTTCTCACAGCGATGTGACGTCCAGCTCAGGAATAAATCCAGGTTCTGTTGTAGATCTGTGCAGCTCAGTCGACGTCAAACACTTCGTCCTGGATGAGACACAGAAAACACGTTAACACTGATACAACATGTTAATTATCATACTGTAGAGAAGGAGCTGTGTCTTCCTGCCTTCACACACCTACCTGTAGTAACCCCGCCCCTCCTACTCACCTGTACCCCTCCCTCAGTTTTTTAAGAGCCCAGTTTCTCTCTCCCCGTCAGAACCTGTCTCGTCTTATCTCTCACAGCGTGTTTTCTGCCTTGGTCCTACTGATCTGTCCAAATGCATCACCTGTTTTACTACCTGTCCTGGTAGTCCCTCTTAGACCAGTCTAAGGTCAACTCACCCAGCCTCCGTGCTGCTCAACCCAGTCAGAGTGGTGTTGCTGGATGTACTGATCCCCGTAGCTCAACACTCTCCTCCTCTGGACCACACCTATGGCCGACAACCTGCTGGTCACCTCGAAGGCCCAGGAGATCTTCTGCTGCTGGATCTGCTCCTCAGATCCTGCAGTCAGGCCCATTTGGACCAGGTTCTGCACGCTGGAGGTCAACTTCTCAAACATGTTGTAGTTCAGGTTTGAGAGATGCTCCTGGAGGACTGGGTTCTGGTCGATCTGAGCAGAACCAGAAGTCAGAACTGTATTTAATGTAGTACAAACTCGACTTTTGTTGTTCTGTTAGAACACAAACCTTCTTGTTGATGTCGTCTCCAAACGTTATCATCAGCTCCACCAGTTTCTGAACCAGTTCTGCAGAAGAACCAAACATACATGTACTGTAGACACATCCACCTCCTGATGATGATGTTCAGCGAGTTCATAAAATGCTTCAACATCTGAGTCAACATCTTGTGTCAGATCCTTCCTACTGTAGAGACTCACCACCTTGGTCTTCCACAACCACTTCAGGGATTGGAGCTGATTTACTGATCTCCACCAGCCGCTCTGCCACTGCGCTCCGACTTCTGGTCGGAGACACATCTATGAACCCACATCACACAAAATACTACATGTTTGTGTTGTATATGTATAATTTATTCACAACATGTATGTTCAGATGGAGGAAGTGACCTGATGAGTGACCTGATGGTGACTTGTTCTTCTTTGAACTCTTTTTCAGAGAGAGGTACCAACCCCAGAATCCACTTCCTGTAACATGTCAACATATCCCAGCTTAGCAGAAGCTGTGATGCAGGTGTTTGTTTGCAGTTCTTAATTAAAACTCCAGTATTATTGTGACTCTATCAACAACTGTATTGAAGCAGCTTCTCATTGATGAACTGAATTTGAAATGTGGTGATATTTTGTTTGGCGTTTTCTTCCTGAGCTCCAGAGACACTACACGATGCCTGGATATCACTGAAATATGAGCTGCTCCTGGCCTGCTGCTTGGGAATTAAACTCCACTGACATTATCTTTAGTTTCACAGCAGCTTTACATACCCTATATCTTTACACATGCTTTGTTTAGAAGCAGGTTTTCACTCACATGTTTTTAAGTCCTGCTGAGCCTCATTCAAACCCTCTGATGGTCACTTGTGTCGTGGTATGACAGGACTGGCAGATAATGCCTGTAACTAGCTGCAGTCTCATGTTGCTTGTGAAGACTAGGCCTAAATGTAGTAATACAGATGCTTTAGTCAGGCCTTCTTCAAGGTTTAAGCATCACAGGTCAACTGTGGTTGGTGGCTTCTACTCTGTGCCTGGTTACTCAGAGTCGATATGACGGCTTTTAAAACCACAGCCTGCTGCCGCTGCAGGACCTCCACCTCACAGCATGATGAGAATCCATCATCTACTGCAGCATTCTTACTCCATGAATATTTCCTTGAGGTTCACAGCTCTTGTGAGTCAACTGGCTTAGCATCCATTTAGAAAAGCACTCCCTTGAACATCTCGATGCATGCTCAATAATCCAGGTAGGGAAATCCTAGAAATTTGATTCTGTTCATCTGGACAAAAGTTGTTAGAGACTTATCCAAGTCTCTTCCTCAGTCTCAACTGACTGCAGGTTTCCCCAAACCTTATAAACAGTACCTTTGCATAATCACAGAAACTAGCACCATTGACTAACAAAGGGCCATGTGATCAGTGATATATAAATTGTCCACTGATTAATGGATGTGTGAACCATTCATAGAGGGTTGGGGAAACCTGCAGTCAGTTGAGACTTTGGATGAGATTTGGATAGGTCTTGAAATATTTCTCACACTAAAAACGTAAAAACGTCCAGATGAAAAGAATCACCTTCTAGTACTCCCTTGTACCCTGAGTGACAGCTGTGCTGCGGCTGCTTGGGTTTCATTAACACTGACCTTTGCTCATGATTATAACCTAGTATTATAAAGTACCATGAGCCTGTGACAACCATTGTTGATATGCAACTGAGATGATTTTGTTTGCATAAATCATTACATACTGTCTGTGGTGGACAGGAAGAATGGAACAGAACAAGAGTTATGGTTCTATGAATCTTAATGAGACGATTCAGTAGGAGGCAACTGCTCCTGTTATTTACCATGTTGCTCAGGTCATCAAGGTCACACGTGTCTACACAAGTGATATTCATATGTTACTGTTTCTAATCTCTATAATCCAGAATCCATAAAACAGTCAGTGTGAATAAACTCATGACTTGTACGTTCAGACTTAGAAACTCACCAGAGTCCTTCTGTACTTCACCAGACCTGAAAGCGATGTCCTCTTCATCTTGGAACAATCTTCCTGCATGTGAGATGAGATGATATTCATGTGATATTCACCAACAAAATGTCAGATGTTTACTTGTGGGCATGGTATAAATAAATAAATGTAACAGGGTAGAGCTGTATCACCACATTGCTTTTTGTGTGTATATGTGTACGTGTGGGAGAGGGAAAGTGGAGAGGGACTTGGTGCAACATGTCTGTGTCCACTCCGCAAACCTTTTAAGAGCACGTTGGAGACACTGTCAGTTTGAACTCGACTGTTTTTAAGCAAGCTGAGATGCTGTATTAATTCTCTCTGTGCAGGAAATGTATATGCATTGTTTTATAGAGTCTCCTTTGAGTCTTTCCTGCATGAAGCCAATGATGTCTTTTGTCTGCTAAGGTTCTGTCCACCTGACCAGTGTTACAATTCCTTCTATGTTCATGGCTGAGTCAATATGATCCATTACAGTCATGGAACTGTCTGCCCCGAGGTCTCCTCCCAGTTAGATGTGCCCAGAAATGGAAGGCACCAGGTACCTCCTGATTAGATGCTCAAAGCCCCTCAACTGGCTCTTTTAATGTGAAGGAGCAGTTCTACTCTGAACTCTCATCTGATGTCCAAACTCTTTACCCTGTTTCTACTGCTGAACCGGGACACCCTTCAAAAGAAGCTCATTGGAGCAGCTTGTATTCATGATCTCATTCTTTCAGTCATTGTCCAGAGCATGTGATCATAGCTGAGGGTTGGAACGTAGACCGACCCTTAAATTGAGAACTTTGCCTTTTGGCTCAGTTTCCACTTCACCTCAACAGTTTGGTAAAACTGCACTTAATCTAGCACTTAATCTAGCGCTTCACAACGCCTTAGCATGTTTTCTTTCTTAACAAGTTGTATCTTATCAGGACTCTTAGTTGGAAGTAACTCATAGTTACAGAACCCGAATTGTAATTGCTTGTGTCTCCTTGTAAGTCGCTTTGGATAAAAGCGTCTGCCAAATGAATTAAAGTAAAGTAAAACATTACTGCTTTACAAATCCACCATTCTCACTCTCCATTTTACCTTTACTTGGAGCAAAGTCTCATTACCAACGAGTCACTCCACCATTTTCTGGAAATGGAGAGCCAGCTCAGACTTACAGTTGCTGACTCTCATCCCAGTCACATCACACTCAGCTGTGAACTGTCCTAGCACCTGCTGAAGGTCACAGTCTGACGAAGCCGGCAGAACCACATCATCTTCAAAGAGTAGCAATGCAATTTGGAGGTCTCAAAACCAGAAGCACTCTTCCACCCAGCTGTGATTGTAGATTGTGTCAATGAAGACCACAAACAGGATCTGTGACAAGGGAAAAACCCTGGCCTGTCACCTCTCTCCAGGCAGTGCCCTTTTCAGGACTCCACCTAGAGTATCCAAGAAGGCTGCATACTGTGAGCTGCTGTCACGCGCAGGGACAAGAGCTTCTCGTTCCCCAGGGAACACTCCAACACAGTGGCGTTCAGCCAAAGGCCTCTGCGTAGTTCGAAATACACCAGGCAGTCCAGCACGTCTCCAGGAGTTTGTTTCTACAGCAAGTGCTGTGCATGGAGGAAAACTCAACTACACCTACTTGGTACCATTCCACCTTTCACACCAGCTCTGGCTCCTTACTCACCAGTTAGGTGACGTTACACATCCTTAGACTCAGCCTACTCTGTGGTTCCTGATGTTGACTACAACCAGACTTTCTCCACACCAAACCTCCCTATCCTTCCAAGCGGTGGGTGCACAGGGTGGCGGATCTATGTACAGGCTGTGCCCAACCGGGCCCCATGTTTTAGGCCCATCCACCAGACCCACACCACTGAGCTATCCTTTAATGATATAAATCAACATTTTAAAGCATAATATTTGTGTTTAGACAGAGAAACTCACCAGATTGCCCCTCATTCTGTCCTACACAAAACCTGTCACTGCTGTCCCAGAAGTATCCTTGGTTGAACACTCCTTCTGTAAGATGTCAACATGTAGCATATGTTAAAGAAGAGGAAATAGCAAATTTAACGAGAAAAACACATCATTCTTTCAGGACCTTAGTGGTTGGAGATAAATCTACACATCAAAACAAAACACAACAGAGGTTTAAAACAGACATTTCTTTGAGCCTGAAAGAGCTACTGTATTAAAAGAAATTTCTGAGAGGTGTGAACATCTAAATCTCTGCTGAAGTGCTGACAACTCACAGACACAAAAACACATTAAGTCCATCTACTTAGTTTCCTCTACTGTCATAAGAAAACAGGTGAAGACCAGATTCAGTGACACCTGTAGTTGAAGCAATCACGAGTCAATCACCTGCATTCTGGGAGGAAGAAGGTCTTGGTAAACTTGGCCCTGACTGAAACTCCACTCCTGTGGTTTCAGTATTTCCAAAGTGCTGAAAAACCCTACTGGACTTCTTCTGTGACTTCCTCCACGGCCTCTGCAGTGACGTCTGCAGTGAAAGCTGAGCTGACCGCTGTAGAGACCTCTTGGAGCAGTACTCCTCGAGCAGCTGGAACACTTCACTCTTGCCCTCGCTGATTACTGATGAACCATTCGCCATGTTTACCTCCTGGAAACAGGTGTCATCGATGTCACTTCAACATGTCTGAGAGGAATTATTATCATTTATCTGGATTCTCATTAGCTGCTGCTAAATTCCCAACAATGAAAACCAGAAACATTAAAACAACATCCCATGTTAGAACAGTCATAAAACATCAACTAAGAACCAATTCAGGTCTAGTTCCATTTGTGGTCCTGGATCTACTTCCTATCTGATTTGTGTTGGACGTTTATGGAAAAACTGGAAGGAAAAATGGTAACGAGCTTCTGCGGAAACTCAAGTATTACTGCTGTTGTTCACTGTACTGTGTTGTACTTAACTGTACTTTACTGTAGTTTAGTCTACTGCATTGTACTGTGTTGTACTTAACTGTACTTTACTGTAGTTTAGTCTACTGCATTGTACTGTGTTGTATTTTACAGTACTTTACTGTATGTTACTGCGCACTGCTTCTCTGGTCTCTGTGCGTTTTATTTCTGTTAAAGCAGAAGTTCGGTTCTGTTTCCTCCATGTTCTCGTTCCTCTAACAGAAACTCCGTCCTGATGCTTCCTGTTCCTGCTGCTGTTTATCCACAGTCCGTTAACACAACGTTTCAGGTTCAACTCACCTGGACCGCGTCTCAGCTCACGGAGAAAACGAAGCTTTGACGTTGGCGGAGGTGGAGGAAGAAGGAGACCGAACACAGGTGTCGTGCCAAAAACTGAACCTCCGTCCGCGGGAGCGCGCACAGCCTCTTAAAGACGCATCTGACAGTTTCCACAGGACTACAGCTGCTTCTTTCGGTCTCGAATCGTCCTAATCTGCAAAACTATCCACTACATGTTTCCCCGAGCTAATAGTGAAGGTATGGCTTCCTGAAATGTGAAGGTTTGAGGAATCTGTAACTAAATACTTGCAATAAAAGTTAAACGAAGCCGTTTAAATCAGTCCTCGGTCGTATCTGTGCTGTAAAACCATAAGATTAGGCCATGAAGCAGGTCTCTGGTGGTTCAGATGCGATATATTAATGTATCTTCGTATCTCTAAAGGTTCCCACGTCTGCCTGTGTTTCACTACACGACTAATGTCAACTATATAGAACAATCAAACTGTCATTTTAATGACAGTCAATGGATTTTTCCTGCATCGTGATACAGTATAAACCATTCCAGTCCATTACTACCACTTAAACCCTTCTTCAAGACCCTTCCCGCGGACGGTAATCACTTTCTGGCAGACAATCACTTTTTGGCACACTGGCTCCGCTTCCTGGACGAACCACACATGCGCACTACTGATCCCACAGGTCCATGTCACTCATGTTTCCGTCGGTACCGACTTAGACAGACTCACCTTTCGGGTCGAAAGACAAATATTCACTAAAGATCATTTATTACATGTGGAGGACACAGTCACTACGTCCGGTTTTCACAATAAAAGACATCAAATGAAGCATTAACACCACCTACTGGCTTTAATGTTTCAGCATCCTGTCTCAAAGTGATGCTGAGAAACTAGTCCATGCATTTCTAGACTGGACTACTGTAATTCGTTACTGATAGGTTGTCCCAATAGCTCACTCAAAAGCCTCTGGTCTACTTGCGGTTCCTAGAGTTTCCAAATGCAGACTAGGAGGTCGAGCCTTTAGCTATCAAGCTCCTCTCCTGTGGAACCAGCTCCCAATCCAGGTTCGGGAGGCAGACACCCT
>JAUYWH010000024.1:23823461-23840872 GCA_034779795.1 Ctenopoma multispine | reverse complement strand
TGAGCCGTAGACCCCACGTCCGAGCCGTAGACCCCGCGTCCGAGCCGTAGACCCCGCGTACAGCCGTGAGCCGTAGACCCCGCGTACAGCCGTGAGCCGTAGACACCGCGTACAGCCGTGAGCCGTAGACCCCACGTACGAGCCGTAGACCCCACGTGTGAACAATGATAAACAAATGTGTTTTAGTTATATCCTCTGTTCCGGCAGCTCAGTGTAAAGACTTTAAGACAGGAGTCCTGTTGTTTGTGGTTCAGGCTGCAGCAGGAACATCTAATGTGCAACAACAGGTTCTGATGTGAAACAGAAAGCAGGCGTGCAGCAGGTCCTCAGGCAGACTAAGATCCTCCTGTGTTCACTGTGCAGGTCTTATACCCACCTGTCACACTGAGCAGCAGGAGCAGGAGGATTCGTCTCTTCCATCAGAGACGAGCTCAATGAGCTGCTCTGTGATCGCGCTGAATTATTTCTCTCCTCTCTGCTAAAAATAGGCACTGTCCCGAGCACCTCGCTGCACAGATACACACGGTGTAGTCAGGAGGACCCTCAGTGACATTATCCTCTCCTCAAAACATAGAACTACATCTGGTTCTGAGCTCCACCCTAAACCTTTTCACAGTTTGAAGGGTCAAAGTAAGATTACAGGACAGAAACAAGCACAACATAGACGTCATGCTTGTCTGCAAACACACCCGTTGACACGCCAGAAGATAGCACACACACACACGCCCCACAGTACAGGTCCAGTCAAGTCACATTTCTTTATAAAGCTCAGAGTCAAAACAACAGACGTCAGTGGAGAGAAATAAAAATGCAGGTCACACTTTAAAACACACTAAAACGGTGACCGACACATTATCTGTGGAGCAGCAGAGTCTTTAGCCTGGTTTAAAACACTTGCAGAGGGTGTGACAGTCCAGATCTGGACAGTCAGACAATCAGAGGTTCTCGGAGATGTTAGCTGCTGCTAGGATTACCTGCAGTGATTTAAAGACTTATAATTCAACTTTACCCTTTGACCCCTGTGGAGCTGCTGTGTTCTAGACAAGCACATTTCAACACTGTGGACCTGAGGACCGGCCGTGCCACAACGCAGGATTCACCTCATGAAAAGAACGTGTCAAATTTACATATGTGACATATGAGCCTAAAATCAGAAGAGTTCATTCTAAAAGAAGAGCTTTGTGTTTGGATGTTGTGACTCGGTGTACCATACAGCTGGACCGCATCATACCGCTTCACTGATCAGTGGATCATTTGAGAGGTGTTTCTAACCTGCTGACATAAACGAGGGAATAAAGAAGAATTTAGTGACTGACATTAAACATCTTTCATGGTTTAATGTGCACAGTTCATTCATCATCTGTTTCCTCTGCTTTGTATTTTCCAGATGTGTTTCAGTTAAATCACAATCTTTGACTTTAAAACCAAAGGAAACACCTGGAACATGATATTTTAGTTATTATCGATTAAATAAATCCACTGTTTACACTCAGATCACTGCTCATGTGTCTAATATAAAAGAAACCAGTTTGAATTTTCTTCTGGGATCTACAGGAATATTGTGTGTGTGTAACGGATATGAAGCGTATCGTGTAGTACAGAGCAGCAGCTGTACTCTCTCTGAACTCAGTATTAGGATTCAATTACCATAAGCACCTTTAATCTGAACACACAGCCTCTCACAGAGGAAACACTATCCCTCCACCCCCGCTAATGAGAAAAACTACACTCCAGGATCCGTCAGCCTCCACGTCAAATCATCTACAAAGGGCAGCTATTTATGGGACAGGGCACATTAATAATACATTAAAAAGACACCTGTGCTTCCTGACACAGGACGTCTCTCTCTCTTTCTGTCTGTCTGCGCACGTTCCCGAGCTGATGGATGTTTGTAACGATCTCCAGAGAAACGCGACTCAGGGGACCTAACATGCATCTCTCTGAGTTACACTAATGGACGCTGAGCTTCAACAGAGCAGTTTTAACAACAGGAACAGATAATCAGGCTCCAGCTCCTACAAGTACAATTCCCATCATCTGTAGACAGGAGGGAGTCTACGTTATGTAGTAACAGGAAACGCCAGCGGGCTGTCATGACAGTGTTCACTTTCCCCACATTAACAGTGTCTGAGTTCTCGGTGATCAAGGGCGTTCAGACAACTTAAAAACTGGTTCTGAAGGAAGTTCTGCATCCTCTGTTTGAATCTAAGTGGATATGTTTATTGTGGAGGGATGTCGCTTCAGGAAGTAACACTGAGCCGTATCTACATCTGCTTCCTGTTTGTCATCACTCTGATAACTCTGAGAACGCACCTGTCGTGCACCTGTCCCGGCTCCCTCTGCATGTATCTGATGCTGTTCTCTCCTCTCTCTGCCTGTGCTGGTGGGTCGTGTTATCTGAGTTGAAGTGTGGACGACCTCTCAGAGCAGCTGGGAGGGTGGGAGGATGAATGAGACCTTCGTGTCACCTCATTCAGCCAGACGTGAGCGGCTCTCTGTATGGAGAGCTTATCAGAGTCTAATCATCCTGTTTCCATTCAAGTCATGGAAATACTCGATTGATTAATGCTGTCAAATATTTGTTGATTCAGAGTTCATGTGTAGCTGGTGGAAAGCGAGGATTAGTGACATCAGTGATCAGAGCGAAGCTGACTGTTGGTCGTGTGTTTGTGCTTTTGTGATTTTCATTACAGTCCTCCTCGGTCTGAAGCTGGGCACCATGACTGTTTGAGAATGTGACTCTGGGACAACTGAGTGTCACACGAGCAGCTAAGTTCACTTTGGTTGTTGATGATGAAGAACTGGGATTTTTTCACTGCTCTATTAAAGTTTAACATCATTTTTAGATACGTTTTACTAGAGACGCCAGTAAAACTGTATGTTCTCGTCTTTATGCAGACAATACCTTTATTCATCAGTTTCTGCTGTTTACAGTCTGAGCTCTGACATTAAACTGTCTAAACTAAAGTCTTAAATCATCAGCAGCTTTTAATGTCTGAAAGAGAATTGATTGAAGAGCTTTGGTCTTTAGTACCACTCTCTTTTAAATCTTTAGACTGAAAGTCTGGATTTTATTATAGGAACTGCTTTTCAGAAGGTCAAACAGTTTGTGAACCCAGATCTTTCAGTCTGATTGAGACATGCTGGCAGTAACAGCACCATCATTATTTCACACAGACACTGCAGCTTCACTCAATGGGAAAATGCGGCTTTCATTCTGTTCTCTGTGCAGCAATAAGCAGCTGATATAAAGAGAGAGACGGGCTCTATTCACTCAGACTGTAACAACAGTGTCGACTCACAAGTTCACAGAAATCATTTGGTGTTAATTCTGCAGAGTTCAGGAGAAGGCCAAGGGCACTTTCTTTGAAGCTCCCGCTCTGGAGAGTCGTGAACAGAAGGACGGTCGGTGAGAAATTTGTCCTAGCTCAGGGACACAAACAACACCAACGTCCCTCATTGTCCCTGAAATGAAGGTGACCTGAGCAGCTGAAACACTGATTAACTTGCAGCTTAATGCCTCTTATTATAAACCATGTTTTTAACAAATGTGAATTTAGTTTAAATCTGCTCCAAAAGTTTCCTGAAATTAACTCTGCAGAACTCATTTACAGCAGGAAATTAATTAACACAATAACGTGGGTAATTTTCTTCCCCGTGTTTTTTTAAAGCACTTTGGTAACTATGCAGTTTTCACATCAGTTGCTATTAAGTTGTTGCCAGGAATGAACTTCATTTATATCAGCTGGTAAATTAGGCTTCACTGCTAATTTCTCATTAAGTAATAATAAATATGAGCCGGAGCGGTGCGTTCGCTCCAAGAGAGTTTCCAGGTCAGCACAGAGACATTCAGTCATAATACACCACAGGCAAGTTTAAACATATTAAATGATCAGTCTGATTCTGTTTTTCTATCATCATCACATCCTGACGTCTCTGGCTGACCTCGAAGCTCCAAACCAACTCTCTGAAACACCAAAGTTAAAATGCATCAGAGATTAATCCAGTATTGGTTGTCGCAGATGTTATAACAAAAGAAAATCTGAAGTTTTATCATTTAATGAAAACTGGCTAAACTCCAGCTGCTGAGGAAGATCATGCAATGTGATCAAAAGCTCCAGAACAGCTACTAAATGCTCCTTGTGTTTACTTTCCTGTTTCCATTTGGTCTGGTGTATATTTTTTCACTGACTCAGTTTACTGGACTTTAATGAGGCACTTTTTCTGAAATATTGTATAAGTCTGGACGATTGAAGGCACAGAAATATAAAAGTACCATAAACATAGTCAGAATATAATCTAATCTTCCACAATAAAGGCCCTGTAGCCCCTCTGTAGATTAATCCCTGATCATTCCCTGATGACAGTTTAATCTTTCCAGGATAACGTATAGTGAAGGAATTGTGATGTGCTGAGGTACTGAGGGGAGGTTGTTTCTCATGTTCAGTGTTAGTGACAATTTGTAGTGAACATGAAAATATTTATCACAGACTACTGATTAAACTGCAACTCCCAAGGTGCATTTCTCCAACAATAAATCAGTAAAGCTTCAGTTTAACAGCGAAGTGCACTAAATTGCATTTAATTGACATGTCTGGGATCAAGGGTATTTTGTTTAGAGATCAGAAACAGAGTTCTAATATTTCTAACTGGTGACCAGAAAATAAACCTGTTTGATTATTACATTTAACATTCAGGAACAGCCGACTGTGCAGCAGCAGTAGAGATGAGTAGAGACGGCTGTGCGGCAGCAGCAGCAGAGACGACTGTGCAGCAGCAGCTGCAGAGACGATTGTGCTGCAGCACGAGGTTGCTGCTGCTGCTGCTGCAGCAACCTCGGCCTTTGAAACGGAGCTCAGTGCACCACCAGGCAGCGTGGTGTGATGAATGTGCTGTGGAAGAGCTGTGCTGTTAATTTCCTGTGGCCCTGTTTGAACAACCTCTCCCCTTCCTAACAGACCAGGATCGCTGCCTCCTCCTCGTTTCTCCTTCCAGCCTGGAGCCTGGTTGTGGAGATGAGCTATGATCCTTTCTGACATTTCTGGGGCTCCAGATTTAGAACTGAAATGTTTCATTTTTTTTGCCTCTTTGTTTAACTTTTCCCACGGGACCAGTTCAGTCGCTGAATATTCACCGAGCGTTACTGTTACTAATGACGTGCTGTGGGACTGGATCACTGTCACTATATTGATATAGCTCGACACGTCTGAAGTGGTTCAATACGGCCGATCGTTTCCTGTTTCCGAGTGTTGATGAGGCGGCTGTTTGTGGATGCAGCGTGTGACGGATGCTGCTTCATCTCGTTAATATTATTGGTCTGTAGGTCCAGAGATGAGGCTTTGGACGGATATCGATCTGTGAGCGAGTTCTCCATCTGTCATGTTAATCCCGCTCTGAACATGCTGCCGCTGATCAAAGAGTCCCCAGGCGCAGAGGTCAAAGGTCAACATGAGATATGTTTGCCTCATTGCGGATCAGAGCGAGCTGAAACCTCAGCTGATCATCGGTCTGATGATTGTTCCAGAAATACGTTACAGTATAGTGTGAGAGCAGTGATTTAAAAACCAGTTTATTTCTTCATTAGTGTGGGAATAATTAACACACATTCACACTGACACACAACTGTACACATCCTTATTATAAATCAGTTAAATCTTTACTGATGCATTAATGTGATATCTTTAATAATTCTGTATAGTACTGTAAGTAATAGATTACTGTTAATGAGAAGTAATCTGGGCTTGTTTAAATCTGCAGTGATGCCTTCAATGCTGGTTCATAGATTGTTACAGTACATACTGTAGATGTGCACACGCAGCAGATTACACAGCTTTATACTGATGAGACACGACTGCTGCTTTGTTTACCTGATATTAAAAAAGTATTTTATTGATGCTGTGTGGAATGAGAGCTAAGCACCTGCAGCTAAAAATACATCCTCCTACCTGCTGTTTGTTAAATGTGCAGACTCTTCACACAACAACAGCTACACACGAATTATGTGTAGCTGTCAAACAACACAGACAGGCTGTGTGGCTGGTTTAGGGCTTCAGTAAATATAGGAGACCTCACTTTAAAGAATCACTTCAGGTTTTCACGTCAGTAAATGAGCTGATTCTGTCTAGTTAATAATAATAACACAAACTTTCTTTATAAAGTGAAGTTAAACTTTTTCATGTTCCTTTTCCTTATGTGAGGATTTTCCTGCTCTTAATATAACATCTGAACATGTTTGTGTTTTCAGTGCTTTTCACACAGTTTCTTCCTCAGGTGTCACAGATGGATTAAAAACTAATGTGGAGAAATTACTGTGATGAGATAATTTCGTCTTGTTGTAATTTGTTTTACTGATCACTAAGACTCGTGAGAATGTGGTTGGAGAAGCTGTGTTTTGTGAGAAAGTTTTGACCAGTGTCCCGTTGTAAAAGAAGAAAATCCAGGGAAAAACAAAGAATGTGAAATAAAGCGGAAACCACTCTCCTGTCAAACAGGATTTGAAGTCACTACAGCATTAATTCAGACTCATGTTTGAGATCAGAATAACGAAAATGTGGATTTGTGTCCTACTTCAGTATGTGACTGTTTTCAGTAACAAGGAGGATCTGTTGGCGTCTTTGGAAGCTTCTCTGATATTTCTCTGACAGTGGGCGTGAGGCTCCACAGCTTGTCTTTAGTTCTGATTTCATGAAGTGTTTGGAAGTCTTTGTTTAAGTCGTTTGTGCTGCTGCTGCACTGTGACAGAGCTGGACAGCGGTTTGTTCCTTAATTAGAGGACTTTTCATGCCTGAACCTCAGAGTCTGTCCTGAACTCTGCAAATCCTCCATCCACCCGACCTCCTCCTGCAGACTCTGCTGCTGCTGTTCCCTCTGACCTGAAACCAGGTTTATTTTATTTCCAGTTTATGGACATGTTTCTGATTCTCAGTCAGAAAGAGAAATAATAAAATAATCGTGTCCTACAATCCTACTTTCATTGTGAATTTAGTGGAAACAAAGAGTCTGGAGGAGTTTTGTATTTCCTGCATGTTATGTGCAGAAAGAGGCTCGCTGCAGCTGCAGCTGGAGTTTGTGCTTTGCCCCTGAGTGCTGAATCATCAGAAGTCAGCAGCAGATTCTCAGGTAGAAAAATGACTCTGGGCTGTTTTCACAACGCATTTGTTGTGGGTTTATGTTTTGTGGAGCGTTGTTTTCTCCTGTTGGTATTGCAGCCTGTACCAGATGTTAATACAACCTTAAACAGGTTGTTTCTTAGGGGGGGTTTACAGCCCCTTAGCATCCTTCTTCTTATTGTCCTAACTCAGTGAAATGTGAACACAGACCACATCCACTATGTGAGGAAATCATCATCTCTTCCACATCCACTTAAAAACCAGAGGAGCAGAGGCTGCAGAACTTCACTCTGCATGTTTTTAAGTTTTCTTCAGTATCACAGGGAGCTGAATTCTGATCCTTTTAACAGTGAAAGTTTAATTAAATGTGAACAAAATCTGAGGATAAAATCTGAGCTTTGTTTGATGCGTCTTCTAAAGCTTCAGGAATCAGAAAACAAATCACATCCTCTGAAAAACTCATCTCTTCATGCAGAAAATGCTTTGGCTTATTCACTGTAGATAATATAAGACACCACGTTGTTCGTCCAGCCTGAAGCTGATGCTCAGTTTAAAACAAAGATGAAGTTAGTGAAAAAGCAGCTGCAGCCAAAGAAAAGTCACGTGACCTCACAGACATCCCACATTTCCTAGAACATCTCCTGCACATTGATAGCAGCTCCCTGACGACTGTAAATCATAAACTACACTGAGGAAATCCATTTCATCTCTTTTGTCCTGTCATTGGCTTTGAGCAGACTTTGCATTAATGCAGCGACACCATGTGCTTGCAGCAGCCACAGAGTGAGCAGCCTGTCTGCTCTGTGAGGCATTCAGGGACATTGCAGACTGTAGGTCTGTGTTTTGTCCTATGCAGTTACTTCAGGTCACTGGTACTTTTTTCTTATTGACCACAACAGCTCCTCACGTTTGCTTTTGTCCATGTTGCACATGTGACCAGAGTTACTGAGGAAGAGCACATCATTTTCAACATCTCCCTGAACCTCAGGAGGACACGGTCAGAGGTAAAAAGCTGTTTGAACACAATTTTATGTCATTTTCAATTTATTTAAAGTTGATTTTTAAAAGAAGTGACATCCCAACTTACTGTACATTAGCAGCAGTAGTGTGATCAGAGAGATCTTACAGCTCAGTCTGAGCTGATCAATAGGCTAAATTAACATTGGTCAGAGAATTGACTGTTCGTTTAGTGTGGACTCGACTGTCAGGTCCTCAGGGAGCAGAAGAATCAAACTCAGTTATCAGTCAGTAACTCAGGACTCGACCTGTGCAGCAGAAAAACACAAATCAGATCTGATGTAATAATTCTGTGTTTCTATTTTTTGTGAAGTGACGGGTCTGAAACCGCTGTAAAGTCATTGTGCTCTTTAGTGATTGATGGAGCTGTAATTAAAGTCATTAATCAAAGTGAAGCCGTGTGGAAACAAATCATCTTTAGAGCAGCGAGGTCGTACGCTGACCTCAGAGTCTTTAATAGCAGAGGTCTTGCATCACTTTAATCTGGATTCTGAAGAAAGATAATTTCTCTGAAATGTCATTCAGGATTTCTTAAATTATGCGTGTGTTTGCTTTTCTTCCCCAAATGGCTGCAGTGTGTTCTCTGTAATGAGAGTGGTGGACCTGCATTAATCCTCTGAAGAAACAAAGCTCAGCCTGCAGTGAGCGCGTCTGTACCTGTGCAGGGCTGCTGCAGGGTCACAGCTGCTGAGAGAAGCTGTTTGACCACACTCCACACAAAGCAGATGCTCCTGCTCCACCTCACGGGAGTGTGTAGTCAGCAGGAGGCTGGTCCAGAGCTGTCGGGGTGGGGCCTGCACTGCTGCACACTATTTTACACACCTGCCATTAGGGCTGGGTGATAAGGACAAAAATCCATATCCCCGTATATTTTGGCTCTGTCATAATATACCTTTTATATTCTGGTACAAAACATTTCAGGTTCAATTCAAAGTCAAAGGCCTGTGTGATATTATAAGAAAGGTATTACAACAGACAAAATTTATGAATGAGACATGTTTTTTCTTGTTTTCAAATAATAACTGGAGTAAAGAAAGTAAATATGAAATGAATTTAAAAATGAAATAGCTTGTTTGGAGACACGCTGTTGTTACGTCTTCTTCATAATGTTCATTCTCATGTAAGACTCATACGTCTGACTTGACCATATGTCTGCAATCAGTCTGAAATGTTTCACATTAGTGAGTCGATCACTAAGAACACTGCAGACATCCATGTACATTTCTAACAGCACCTGTCCTGTAAACTATTGGAGAGTGGTCTTTGTATTGGACCATGTCTTTAGCTATAACTATTAGAGAAATAATTGATCAGATCCCCCCTGCAATTTATATGGATTCAATTAAATTCCAAAAAACTTTATTTGTCCCTGAGGGGCAATTTGAGGCACGTAGAGCAGTGTTGCACTTAACACATAACTTAACAGCTGAGAACCAACTAAAAATAAAATATATAAATTATCAAAATATACATAAGGTGCAAAATTGCTGATGGGCAAAAGAGGAGTACCAAGAAAAACATGGAAGAATCATGTTAGATATGGCAGAATGAGAAGGGAAGTGACCATCAGCAATAAGAAAAATGAATACAAGACACAGTGAGTCATGGTAATAAATACAAACTGTATCTACATGGTACAAAAACGAGAAGATGTAGAATAACGGTCAGCAGTATGATTAGCGCAGTCTCCATAAAAACACAGGAATGAGTGACCAGCGCCAGTAGCCAGTATCAAAACTGAAGTGTGAGTTTAACTACTAATAAAGCAATACATTGACAGCATATATACTTAAAATAAATACACAGTAATTAGGAAACAGCCCCTCTGCTAGCTGACCAGTTAACCACACGAGCAGTGACAGGAAGCAGTTTCTGTCTTTCTGCTTCTTTCCTGTAGATCATACAGGGTTAATTAAAAAAATAAATTCATCTAAATCTTCTACATGTCTCTTAGACCTCATCCCGACTACACTGCTCAAAGATGTTTTACCCTTGATCAGCAAAGGAACAGCACTAAGCTGGTTTAACTCTTATTAAAAACTTGGAGTTGTCTTTGACCAGGAAATCTCCTTTACATCCTACATAAAAGAAATATCTATAACGTCCTTCTTCCACCTTAGGAGTATTGATAAGATTAGAATAATCCTGTCTCAAAGTGATGCTGAGAAATTAGTTCATGCATTTGTTACTTCTAGACTGGACTACTGTAATTCATTACTGATAGGATGTCCCAATAACTTACTCAAAAGCCTCCAGCTAATCCAGAAACTGCTATGCATCAGCATCTGAATGATCTGTATTTAGTCGGTCTCAAGAGCCGGGCTACTTACACTAATTGTTTACATCGATTGAATGTGTCAATCAGTATTGCTGATTGACTAGTGGATGTGGTCCGTTCAGTTAACCGAAGTGAATTAGCTGGAGAGAATACCGATGGGATCAATGATGTACGTGCCCTTAAGTCGATTAAGCAGTTCTAGTTAGCTTTTGTAAAGTTATTTCCCATATACACACTTTATACAAAAAGTGGTCCTGCAAGTCATGTGCAGCTAAACAGAGCGTGTGCTTAAACGGCGTGCGCTTAAGTGGAGTTGACTATAGTAAGAGATGGATCAGGTGACTCTGAACCATCTCTTAGTTATGCTGCTATAGTTTTAGACTGCTGAACTTCGATGGTCAAAGCAGGACTCTCACCGAGTAGCTTGTTATCACGAGCCACATGTGAGGATGTTGGTTCTTCCCTTTGTCTCACAGATGGGATGTGGCCAGTCACAGCTCAGCAGGACTCCAGTGATCCTCTAAGACCGCATGAAACCTGAATGATCCTCAGGGATGCAGTGAGGGATTAGGATTAAGGGCATGTTTCACACAAACTTGCAGGATGTGTTCAGTCACTGTCTCTCAGGTCTTTGTTTTTATTGTCGATCATCAGTCTTTACTGAACCACTGAGCCGTGCGACTCAACAACTGTAAATCCATGATGACGAGATGTACAGACATTTAAGATGAGTAACGAGACAGAGGACTAGAGGCAGCATCGGTCTGTTGGGTGAAAATACAGGCACAAAGCATCTGTTTACAGGCTAGATGAGCAGTGAATGCTGAACTTTTAGAATGATTATCAACAAGCTAAAACCTTTGAAATTTGTATATATTATATAATGTGTAAGGTCTTAAACATTACACTGTGAAGTGCCCTGAGATGACTTATGTTGTAAATTGGCGCTATATAAATAAAGTTGAATTGAGTTGAATAATGTGTCTGAGCTGCCATCATGAACTTTGGTTTATAAGTTTAAACAGCTTTTGTTTGCAGACCTGACCACACCAGGGTTTTTTACCATGGGTTAGCGGGAGGAGGAGGAGGAGGAGGAGGAGTAGATGTGTGTACATTTCTAAAACAAACTGATGCTTTACAGTCCTCACTGTTCACCACAGACTAAATAATGATAAATAACAATTTTAATGGACTGATAATTCACATGGTTCTGATGGATTATTTGACTGATTTGTACAGATTTTAGAAAGTTCATAAAACTTATAATAAATCCACTTCCTGGTACAGAAGAGTGCGTTGGTAAAGAGGGATCTGGTGGTAGGTTCCCTTGACTCCAGGTGTGAAACAGTTTTCAGTGTTTGTTTTTGCAGTATGCTGTCAAATTGGCGTATGTAATGCTCCAGCCACATTTCAGCGTTATTTCGACGACAGTTTGGCAAACTTTCCTGTGCCTTCCTCCAGTTACAGCGTTTTACTTTTTCACATAGGAATGTGTAGAAATAATGGGAAGGAAAAAATAAACACAAGCAGATGTAAAGTTCACCTTTGTTGTTTCTCACTCATATGTTCTGAACTCCTGCTGTGCTCAGGTTGTGCGGTACTGGCCGATCTGGGATGAGCCCGGTGGACTTTAGGCTGTGGGACTCGGTGTGGATCCGGAGGAGGCCGCTGCTGTCGGCCGTCATGAAGCTACCCTGCTCTCTCTGCTGCTCGCTGTGGTTCCTGCTGCTGCTCGGAGCTGGATCTCTGCTGCTGCTCGCCCGGCTGCAGGACCTCACTGAGACACTTCAGCGGCAGGCCCCAGGTCAGTGTTTTTCAGTGAGCAGCTGTCTGTGAATGTGTTTCACTTGTCTTTAGTTTACACTGTGAAAAACGCCAGAAATCTCTGAATTAACAAACACACAATCTTTCAGGCTAAAGAAAAAGAGACTGATCTGAATAATAATTAATGGATCTGACTGACTCTAAAACCTGCAGGTGCTGATCAGATAAGCTGATGCTTCAGAGTCTGTTAATAATCCGATATGAAGACACGAGGATAAACCAGAGAACGTCTGATTGTTCCTGAACATCAAACTCTGGACGATTCTGTCATTAATTTAATTTATTAATTTATTTAGCAAAGTTAAACATTTAGTGATAAAATCCAAGGAGACGTGTTTGTTTGGACTCACTGAGCTGCAGAATGAAGGTTATCTTTGCACCATTATTTTTAAGGTCAGATTTAAGATATGTGAATGACCTACACTCTGTACTGTTCCTGAATGCACCAAACACACAGCAGTGACAGGCTGCTCATATTTATCTGTCAAAGGTTCCTCACACTAATGGGACCTGTTGGCCTGTTAGCTCACAAACAAACTGATTACATCCTGTAAATAAGCGAGAAAGCGCCATTAGCGAACTAGCTGTTAGCATCTGCTCTGTGGAGACTTCCACAGATAAAAATGCAACGACAGCTCTCAGACTCTGATACCCCAGACAAAAACTGTCATAAATACTGACTCTGCTGTCTCCTTGTTCTGAGGTCAGAGAGCATTTTTCATGTCTCTGTTTGAGTGGGAGCTGACATAATGTGGGACACATGTAAACACTGTTACACATCAGTGTATTTGCACCATAGCTACTGTCTCTTTATTTCCAGTGTGACGTTCAGGTCTCGTGTCGTAGGAGAATGTATATGGAGGTGATTTTACTGCAGTCTTGATCTTGTGTAAATCCTGACATACAGAGGAGTTCAGACATCCCAGTGCTGCTTGTTCCTCTCTGCTGTCACGATCTGCACAAACCACGATCACGATCTGCACAAACAGGTGCCGGTGCACTTTGTGATTTGTTAGTTGAAGCAGTGCTGTGAGGCGTGTCGTGCTCTGTGCAGATGTTTTTTGACACATTGATGTGACTGATGCGACGTGACAAACTCATTTTGTACAGTTTAAGTTAGACTGCTGCTCCATGACTCCCTCTGTGATGTTGTCCTGTATACAGTTTATATTATGTCTGAATGTGTGTCTGGTTACGTGAGATATATGACAATCATTACTTTTATTCTTCCCAGCAGGAAGAGACCTAAACAGAATTTGAGCAGTTGAATTGAAAATTTTGTAGAAAGAAAAAGAAAAGTTGAACATGTTGTTCTGTCTGCAGTTTGATTGATGCAGGTCTGGAAAAACCATCCTACTGCAAACATAAATAAAGAACATGAGATTCATATCTTTATATATTTAGCTTGTGCTCCACAGCTCTATGCTGAAACGTGTCATGGAGCTGAACATGTGCTGGGCGGGTCCAGAGGGGGATCGACACGTTAATCAGTCTGCAGATCCTCACACTACATTAAGCTGCCCTCTTCAGTTAGTCACTCCGCAGCAGGAAGTCAGACCCCCACATTAAGCCGTCCTCCTCCTTTAGCTCTAAACAAACGTACAGTTTCTGTTTCAGTCAGGAGGCAGACACCTGATCTGCCAAACAGCACCAGGTCGGCTGTGATCTGTGGTCACAACATGCAGGTCCTTTGTGAACTGGATTATCTTTAGCTGAACAAAACAATCAGGTTTTAAACTCTGAGAGTTTCTTTGTGTTCTTTGTTCTCCTGAAGGATTCACTGGAATTGTCTTAATGTAGAAATGAGATTCAACAGAAACACCATCGAGCTGTAAATAGAAATCTCAGAAAGAAGTGTATGTCTGTCAGGTTATTTATCCTGGAGTTAACAGACTGTTTGTGGCAGCTGCAGACTTTGTTAGAGCAGCCGCTGTTTGTTCTCCCCCCAGAGAACATTAATTAAAGTGCACTGTTCAGATCAGGCTGGGCGTGCTGTGACATGTTTTTGTTTGGACTGAAATAGGCCGAACGTCACACACATCACACACCCGTAGACAAACTTTCAGCCTGCATCAGGTCACAGAACAATGGAGCTCAGATCACATGTGCTTTTCTTCACTGAGCTCGACTGAACACTTTAGTTTAGTTTACTAGTCACCAGACTAAAATAGAGTCAAGTATTAGCATAAAGTAGTTCAGTACATAATGAGGGTGATGTTGTATTTGAGCTGTGGGGGAATCAGAAAAACAGATGTTATTAGACAGCACAGGAGAGACGCGGGATTCAGTTTCACAGCTTTTACTGAGAGCCATTGATTTAATTAACTAAGAACAATCATCTGAAATGCTCTGTTTGTAATCAGTGAGCTGCTAATCAATCAGCTTTCAGTGATATCTGATCATTTCTCAGATCAATATGAGAGTCAGAGACGTCTCTGACTTAGCTTCTGAGCTGAGACAGGATCAATGTGATATCTAATGTATTTCTAAAAGAAGAAGACAAAACCAAAGAGACTTGATTCACTTCCTGTCAGCGAACAAGCTTTTTATAGTCTGAGGCCACAAAAAACCTCTCGAGCAAAAAGAAATGTTGTTTCATAGCCTCTGGTCTGTTGATGGGTCAGTTAACACCGAGTCTTACACATTCAGTATTAGAACAGTTCAGAACTTCAGCATGTGTGACACGTTTAGCTGTTGGATTTACAGTGGAGTTTAGATAAAATTCATATATTTATGCAAATATAAAATCTGTTTCTTCTACCACAGGGTGAAATAAAAAGGCTGTTAAACGTTTTGGAGAAAGGGGAAAAGGACAAAACTAGTTTAATTGGTCCAAATGTTGCAAATGTAATAAACAATATTTAGTTTTTGAAATTTCTAAAAACCAAAACAAATGCATATATAAATATCTAACTACTAGTCAAACGTTTGGACACAAACAGGAATTACCACATTTCATCAGCTGTGTTATCATATCAAGAGGGTTTCTAATGATCACTTCTCCTCTTCAATTCATACATCTGCACTAGCAAACATAACGTAACATGGAAATACTAATGTTTGCTGATGATAGTACATTTATTAATATAAGGTTATTAAAACAGGTGTTTCCAGTACAATAATCATTTACAATATTAAAATAGTTTACACTGTAATTCTGATCCATGTGACATTAAACCTGTTTATTTCTATGTGTGTCCAAACTTCAGAATCAGCTTTATTTACCAACTATGCTAGCTCATACCAACTTTTAACTGGTAGTGTGTGTGTTTGTATATTTATATATATAAATTTCCTATGTGGAAATGAGTTCAGATATTGTGTTACGTTTTATTTCATCAACATTTAAAGTGCACATCACAGCTTTGACTCCTGTGTTACTGCACTTATTCTTTTTTTTAATACGACTGTAGAAATGTGAAAGCTGCTCCTGGTATGCTCTAAGGATTTCATTCTTTGCAGCAGCAGCAGCTCATTGTCCTGTTATGGATCCTGATCTGTTGAAGTGTTACTGTGAATCTTTTACATTTTAAACCTGCAGGATGTGCCAGCTGCAGATCGCCTGCAGATTTAAAATCTACTCTGAACACCTGACTGACTACTTCCTCTTTCTTGTTGGGGGACTTTGTCTCTGCAGGTGAACGGATGTGTAGCAAATTAACACAACACAACACAAATTAATTTCCATCTGTGTGTATATTACAAACGCACAGGAGGTTAAAAGTGTGAAATTGTGTTGTTGGTGTTGAAGGGTTCACTAACATGACGCTGGCTTAAAAAATTTTATTAATATGACAGAACTTGACCTTGACCACTTGTTTAAATGTGTTTATGAGTCTGTCACCTTGTTTCACATACACTCAACTTTCACTCAACACATAACATGGACCTTGGATCACAGAAACTTTCTGTTGTCATGAGTGTTCATAAGAGGGACATCAACAGAGATGCTGACAGGAAGAGACTGAGTGCAACCGGAGCAGCAACTAGGCAACGTCCAGCAGCTGTGCTCGGTGTGACAGGAGCAACGGTGTGTGTAGGGTGGAGGACGGGGTGGTGGAGAAACAACAGGAGAGAGCAGCCTGCTTCTGTTTCTGACATTCGTGTCATCATTTAAACTCGAACCTCCTCTAAATCTTCCTCGTTACTGAGCTTACTAGGAGATGGAGCAAAGCTACTAACTCACATCAATGTTCCTGAAAACAGCTGTTTAATGAGGTGATAACATTCACAGCAAGTGTCTGTCCTGCAGAGACGACTCTCTACCACCGCAGCATCTTAAATACAGTTATTAGTTATATCACTGGGTTTCTCTTTCTTTAAGAAGGTAATTTAGAATCTTTGTCAACAAAGAGCAAAAGCACCATTTCAGTGTTGGAAACATGAACAGACGTGCTGCAGCAGAGGGAAGACGTGCTGCAGCAGAGGAAGGACGCACAGATGTGTGAGCTACGACGCATAAACATGTCTGATTTACTAAAACTACTAAAATGAAAGAAGACCTGCACCAACCATCAGTGATGAGCTCTGACAGTTCCTGCTCAGCAGGACGCAGCTGTATGTGCAAACGATCCAACAGCTGAGGATCTACACCAGCTCCCACTTTTCTGTTTCCAGAAACAGCACAGCAGAAACTTCAGATAACTACCTGGAAAACTGTAAATACATGCTCCCAGTTACCGACTGTTCATGGCTCCACATCAATGAAGGATGAGTTTGACTTATTGCTAATGAGGAAGCATCTACTGCAGAAACAGCAGGTCTGTGATAAAACGCTTTGTAAGTTAAACGTCTCCTCACTGATCTGTGGACAGACAGGCAGACAGAGAGAGAGAGAGAGACGAGCAGGCAGACAGACGGGCAGACAGGCAGAGAGAGAGAGAGACGGGCAGACAGAGAGAGAGAGAGAGACGAGCAGGCAGGCAGAGAGAGAGAGAGAGAGAGACGGGCAGGCAGGCAGAGAGAGAGAGAGAGAGACAGGCAGACGGGCAGGTAGACAGAGATGTGCAGGCAGGCACACAGACAGATGGGCAGACAGGCAGAGAGAGAGAGAGACGGGCAGACAGACAGAGAGAGAGACGGGCAGACAGACACAGAGAGAGAGAGAGAGAGAGAGAGAGGGGCAGACAGAGAGAGAGAGAGACGGGCAGACAGAGAGAGAGAGAGAGAGAGAGAGACGGGCA
>JAUYWH010000024.1:23782908-23812178 GCA_034779795.1 Ctenopoma multispine | reverse complement strand
AACCTGCTGCTCTCCAAAAAGAACTTTACTGCTCATCTACACTTTGCTCAGGGACGTGTGGATAAACCAGGAGCTGCAGGAGGAACAAGGTTCTGTGGACTCATGAGAACAAAGTAGAACTTTTTGTAATGAGAATCTGTTCATGATCACACTCTGCTTCCAGGATAAGAACCTGATCCCCTCTGTGGAACATGGTGGTGGCAGTGTCATGATCTGGACCTGGTTTGCTTCCTCTGGACCAGGACGACTTGTCATCACTGACGGAGCTGTGGATCCTGAGTTGAACAGGAACTAACTAACTTGAGGCAGCGACAGAAACCTCACAATAAACCCACATCTCTCACATACACACAGGCAGATGTTAAACAGGAAAATATGGTATTTTGTTTATTTGGGTGAGTTGCTCCTTTAAGCTCAGATTAAAACACAGTAAAACCACAAAACATTTCTTGCTTCAGAGCCATAATGCTCTTTTAATGACTCGTCTTTAATCCAGCAGGACTTTATTCAATCTTTTCCTCCCAGGACAGATACAACGCTTCACTGTGATGCTACAGTGTGAGCTGGTGGAGCTTAGCAACACAGACATGACGTGATGAGCCTACTCCATTTAGATCGGAAAGTCATGGTGTCATTTTTTTCATGGTGAACTGTTGAGGTGTTCAAGTACCATAGGCATGCAGTGGCTTTGTCTCTCTGACGCAGACTCATGTAGAGAGGAACACAATGTGACATCGTCCAAGAAGGCGCTGGCTGACCAATCTCATACGTGATGCTAGCAGGAAACTTAAACCATGAGGGTAATCATAATAAACATGGTCAATCCATCATGGTCAATCCATCATTATTATCGTTAAAGGATGCTTTTTATTTCTAACGTGTGTGATAAACATCACGTTTCTCCTTCTGGGATCCAGCAGCTGCGTGAAAATTCACAGACTGAGAGTTTAGTGTAAACAAACATCATAACGAAGGGTTGACTTAACCCATGTATTATGCTGGATGTGGACTGAAGCACCTCGCGCAGATCCAGCCCCGTCTCCACTCCCTGTCTGCTGAGATGAGATCATGTTTTTATGACCTCAGATCTTTGTGATCCATTAGTCATTATCTCCCGCTGCAGTAAAAAGGTTTAATTGTGTTTCTCACCTCTGAGCCACTGAAGCCTGAATTCAATTTCCATTGTTAAGACATTGTTAATGTGAGTTCACTACTCTGCGGTCTGGTCAGATACTTACCTCACGACTCTTCCACTCTGGATCAGTTTCAATCTTTCTACGATTTCCTGTAGTTAAAGATACGACATGGACACCGATGAAGGTTTTCCTCACAGAGTACAAGTCAGGACTAACATATAAATACAGGAATAACCACTGCTGTGTGAGCAGTTAGTTCTCATTACATCGGCAGGGTCTTTGTTCTTCATATGGTTTTAATTCTTTATCGATCTTTGTTGGACCTTGGTCCATACAATGCTTTCATGCTGAAATGCTTCTATTTTGAAACAAAAAAATTTAATTTATATATAAATGAAGCTGAAACCTTTCCTCACATTATTTAGATCAGATTTAATCCAAAGAAATATTCCTGCAGATGAATCACTATTGAAAATAAGTGTTTGTGTCGCTTCTGGTTAACCCTGGTTTTCCAGGTGTGTCCTGACCTGGTCTCTGTCCGGATGACAGTGGGATTATTATGGTCTGTTCATCTGTTTGTTTGTGTTTGGATTCAGGATGTGACTCCTGCGTGTCAGGCTCATAACAAACACACGCGGCTGCCGTCTGTATTATTCATGGGGCTTCTGTGTTATTCATGCTGTTGTGGTCCAGTCTGCCTCGACTGAAGGCGACAACATGAAGCCAGAGAAAACCCAGATGAATAAAACAGGAGGAGGCGTCTCATCTGCTAAACCTGTGGAAGAAGCTTGTTGTTACAGCAGCGATCAGATATCTGAAGTCAGTTTACTGCACTCATTTTAAAGTTCTGTACTTTTTACTTTTACTCTATTACACGTAAAACCACACTTTTATCTGATAACTGTAGTTATTTCGCAGATAAATCATAATAACAAGTTTCTAAATAAGAACACATTTGATTTCAGCCTCCGTGGTTTATTTGATATTTCCTGCTGACGTGATGATTTAACGTGTTAGTTTATTTTCTTTGAACTCATCAAATGTCAAACATCAAACCAGCACGAAGCTGCTGATTGGTTCAGTCTCTTTTATTCCGAGGCTTTGTAGATTAGAAAACAACCTTTAGTCTTAACCAGATAATAACCTTGTTCCTGATTGCACAGTGTGTGTGGATTCTGCAGGTCCTGCACAAACTGGACTCTGTAACATGTGAGTAAACTGTGAGCTGACTTCAGAGTAACTGACACCAGCGTCAACACATTCGCTTCATGAACCCCCCTGAGCTTCTCGAAATAGAAACCAAATTAAACCTTGTGATGGTGTGTGTGAAGTGTTGGCAGCGTGAGGGGTGGGGGTGGGGTGGTGATGCTGGGGTGAAGAGGTTGTTCTGGTCCAAAATTTTGAAGGACGTCCCTTAGTGCTTGTGTCACATTTACAGACTTGGTTCCTTTATTCACCTGGAGATGGAAACTCTGCAGAGGTTTCAAAACAGGTGACACACCTGGTGACTCGGTTGTGATGACTGGACCAAGTTGGACCGGGTCCAACCAGACTGACAGCCTGAAGGGAGAAAGATGAAGACTAATTTTCAGACACGGGCGGGCGGGTGTTCACATCTCTCCATTCAGGAGCAGCTGCTGGTTTCTGTTCATGTTTATTTGCCCAAGAAGACATTAGAGTCTCAGGAGTTTCAGGTTAGTCTGTTGCCAGAACTTCCAGTTTTGACCAGACAGTTCTGTGTGTTGTCTGAAGCTTTGTGGTCCGACTGAGTCTACCAGTATCAATCAGTACAAACTTTAACTGCGACTTATGATTCTGTAGGTTTTAGCCTGTCGTCCTCGTTGGTTCAGGTGAAAGTGCAGATTTAGAATCATAAACGCTCAGATCAGTAACACCGAGTTAACTGATACAGCTAGCCTGGAACAATCAGAACAGTGGCATAACGAACTTCAGGTGGTGTCAGAGGAGACTTTAAGTTCTTTTAAGACTCTTTTCATCGAACCTAAGCAGAGATGATCTGTTTCTTAAACAGCAGACAGATCACAGTTCACACTCACTGAGGATCCTGACTACAAACACACTGTTAGAAATAGACTTGCTGTGTTGGTGTGGGGGTGTGAGAGGGGGAGGAGGTGTGTTGATGAAGCAGTTTGGCAGAGGAAATTCTCCTGAGTGGTGGGACAGCTTTAAACAGCCTCACCTCTCCTCATCCGGCTCCTCTCTGTCCATCTTTTATTGATGTTCAGGTTGTGAATATTTCAGCGTGACTTCAAAGTGTTTCAGAGCGAGCTGTTTGAGAGGAGCTGTGCTGCCACACTTTCTCTCTCTTAAAGCACTTAGTCAACAGGAGCCTGGACAGACACCAGCTGTACGATACAGTGGGAAGTAACCCGATTGGAGACTAGTTGGGAAGTAAATTTCCCTCCAGGTCCTAAGGCAGCAAAACCCCAAACCGCTATGGTCCCTTCCACCGCTGGGACGATGTTTTCATATTGATACGAGGAAGTGATGGAAACAACGACCAACAAGGAACACTGGACACAGACATCACTCCACATTTCAATTCAATTCAACTTTATTTATACACATGAATCATAATGTCCTGTGTGTCAAAAAATGCCATGACTGGTTAATATTTGAAGTAAATATAAATAAAAAGAACAGGAAACGTTACTGCAGTGTTACTTCACAACAGTGGGACAGATGGATGAAAACATGACCCGTCCAGCTCGGCCATTACCTGCACAAAGTCATAATTTGTAAAAAAGCATTTTGTACTTCTTTTTTGACTTTGTCTTTGATTCTCATTGGACTGTAGATCAGACCACAGAGACAGAGCGTTACTGAATGTAAGAAGCTTCACTTACGTTATTACTTCATATCCAGTCGTCTTTCACATTATCATTGACATTTATTCGTTATTGTTCTCACAGTTTTCAGAGGATGAATCAACGAATAGATATTTTTCATTACAGATTTGATTGATGTAATAAATCCTGCAGGTGGGTGCAGGGTGGGGGGGCTGTCAGCAGTGAGAGAGTTTGTCGTTAAGAGTTGGTTTCAGTTAAGCAGTTAATGGAGAAGAAAATCATGTTTTGTTCATGTTTTAAATCTCAGTGCATCATGTTCTTGTTTCGATGTACAAAGTCAAATTCGAGTCCAGGTCTGCAGCTCTCACCTGGATGCAGTAAAACTTCAGGACGCACCACTAAAACCATTCCAGAGGATTGATGCTGAATTCTGCTGTGTAATCCGATGCACAAAGCCTCCACTAACGATTTTAATGTTCGTCACAGTGTAATGTGAGTCTCTCTGCACTGTGACATCACTAACTAACCACTCGCTGAGGCTGAGCCGAAGACATTACACAGGAAGAGGATTTTTGGAGGTTGATTGTTGTCGTCTGTACAGTGCAGAGCTCGTATCTTTACTAAATCTGGCAGGCGTTGATAAGATTCATGTTTGGATGATGGATTAAGACTTTAAAGTCTGTGGGCCTCTGCCAGCTGTGTTAATGCCTGTGAAGTGATAGTAAGCTGCTCGGGAGGATTTCCTGGCAGTTTTGACACTTTTTGCTTCAAATGTTAAAAAGCTGTAGATGAAAACTGCTTCACAGAGCTGCAAGTCCTCAGGTACTGAGCAGTGATTGAGGTGGTTCCAGTTTAGTATTTAACTCTTTAAAAATCAGCTTCCACACTTCAGTTCATGAACAGTCCTCAGAGGCCGTGTTGGCTTCCATGACGTATGAAGTAAGACAGATCCTCTAATGTCAAGACCTCCTGGGCTCTATGTTTGGTTCTGTTCAGGTTGTGCGGCTGTTCATGTCCATGTTGATTCTTATATTGTCCAGGTTTCTGATCATCTGCTGGTACAGGGCTCACTGAGGGTGAATCAGTTTGAACTCTCTGCAGATTAGAGCTGCGGTACAGTCCTGTTCTGCTTCGCCTAACATCCGGGAGGCACTGGAACAACGGTCGGTCACTGGGTCGTCAGTGAGCATCTCACGGACTAGTTCTCTGTACCTGCCACCTGCTGCTACAGAGAATTTTCTCCTGGTGACACCTTTGACCCAGACGCAGGTGATGTTGATGTTTCTGTACCTCCCTACATGTGTTCATCTCACACCTGGATGTAGTTCTTGTGAACCTTTTGTATCGGGTGGAACGTGACTTACTCTTTAGTCTACTCTCTACTTTTGCTTCTCATTTGTATGTTGACTTTAAGTTTTAGGCCCGTTAACTAACTTCAGTTTGGTTTTATAGTGAAGTGACACGTTAGAAGTTGGAGAACAGAGTTTGTGGTGTTTATTTATTATGAGTCAAAGGTCCAGTAAGAGAAGCTTTAGCTGCATGTTTCACTCCTCAAACATTAGAAATGACACAGACACTGTACTGGATTCACTCCCAGCAGCAGAGGAAACATGATGCTGTAAACACATTACACTTCTAATCACTATTATGAGCAAATGTTCTTACTGAAAGTAGCTGGTGAGTTGAAAATTATTTATCACTGATTTGTTTTCCTCCAACGTCGGATGTGCACAGTAAAGTAGAGCAGATGTTCTATAACTAAGACAAACGTGCTGCTGCTGATTCACCGACCTGCACCTTTCTTACTGGTTCTACTGTGTCTGGCCACTGAGGGATGTAGTGTGATTATGGGTATGTTAATCTCCATAAATCTGCTTTATTTGGTGGTTCTGGAGTTTCAGATTTGATTGGATTTACAGCCTGGTGATTCACACAGTACTTACTGCAGTTACACTTTAACCCTGTGACGTTTCCCTGCTGAACAGCGACGTGGTTCAGGACCAAACTGCAGCTTCTGGCAGTTTGTTGATGTTACAGAACAAATTAACGTCTTCTGTAATTTCATGCTCCACCAGAGAACCGGTGTTTCCAGTTTCTGAAATGGACCATGAGAACTACATGAAGTATTTGATTGTTCACGGCCTATGAGTCTGATTATATAAGAGAGGAAGTGGAGGACGAGTGCACACTACAAGTGGACACCAGCGATGTCCTGGGTCTGTGTTTCCTGTTTTTCCCTCTCAGTTCTAACAAAGGGAAACTTTGAAGCTATGGCAGGAGCAAGTTGGGGCCTCCACGATGCAGCGGATGGGGGGCCAGAGGAGGTTTCCATCTGTAGGGAGCTGCAATTGGTGGTCTTGGATTGAAGGTAGCTTCCAGTGTGGAAGACGAGACCAGTAGACCCCTGGTCTATTGTTCCTCTGTCTCAACAGTAACCAACACTCTAGCACCTGATGCACAGGGCGGTATGGTAGCTCAGTCGGTAGAGTCGTCTTCAGACCCAAGGGTAAGCGAGTTCGATTCCCCGTCCCACCAGGTTACATGTCGAGGTGTCCTTGGACAAGACACCGATACCCTGACCCCCGGCGCCCCCACAGGGGGCAGACTGTCCTCAAAGACTTTCCCCAAGGGGATCAATAAAAGTATAAATTATTAATTATTATTATTATTATATATAAATATATATACTTACTTAATGCCAAAGGGGAAATTATGGTGTTGCAGTAGCTAAGAAAAAAATACCAAAACACACACATGCAGAGATAATCCAGAATAATCCAGAAAGAAATCCACATCTAACAGAAACTGGTTTCAGCACATGTACAGAAAAACAGACCATGATGGATGTTGTGTAACTTTATGGACTGACGGTCAGTCCACTACAGACAGTTAAACTTCAAGATTCAAACACTTTATTAATCCCAGAGGGAAATTATTTTGGCATGTTACAGCAGCTCACCGACACGAATGTGTATAATGTAGTGGGGTTATCTGATTATAAATATGCTATAAATTGTTGTGATTTAGTGTTATATAAATAATCTGAATTAAATTAAAGTGATTTTAATTATTTCACACTGGAGGTTTGTCCAGAGTTGTAGCATTGATAAGAGCTAATTCATGCTTGTGTTTCCTTTACTTTATACACAGATTAATATCAGTGTGCTTCTTAGAGGAGCTAAAAAACCATCATGTCCTCTGGAAAAAGAAACTTTGCTTTTTGAATGGGATTGGAGACAGCATCCAGTGGGCCGTGCCTGGTGTCTGTGCATGATCATCCTTTCTAAGAAACCCGTGTTTTATAGCATCGCAGTGGACTGAGCGTCACTGCAGCATCAGGGTCCAGGTCTCCACAAGAAATCTACTGTACAGGAGGCTGAGCAGTCTCTGAACACAGACTGTGGGAATGACCATGATGTATCGCCAACTGCAACCTCCCGCATCTCCCCACCCACAGCTCAACACCATCTGTGGTGTAAAAATGTCTGAGAGACATGAGAGACACTGAGATTCCTCTGCAGACAAAGCTGACATGACCACACAGAGATACTCAGGCTAAACTAAACCAGATTCTAACTGGACAACAGGACTGGTTCAGCTCCACTAAGAGGAGGTTCCACTCTCCATAATAAAGCCTTGTTAAAGGATCAGTCTGCTGAAACAAAGTAGACAGTTTCTTCTCCTCTAAACTGTGCAGCACATTATTTTAACTTAAGCCGTGTGTTATAATACTAACATCTGAACAATTTAATAGAACATATCTTTCTAACCACAAACTCTCAGACTTTGCTTCAGAGATGCTTGTAGATGTTTTTGTTTGATTTTTATTTTGGGTGTTTGTCTTGATGCTGAGGACCTTCATCAGATACTCAGTGTAACGAGCTCCAACTCCAGCCTCACAGCTTCAGGACCAAACTCTGGGCTCCAGACACAGTGAATTATTCAGTTACTCTTTAATGCAGAACTGATCTGGTTCACGATTGTCAGGTTGGAGCAGTCGTGTGAGCCTGGTGCTGTTTGATCCACTTTACTTGAAACCATTTACCTCCGTGCTTGTTCTGGAGGACTCTACTTTCTCCCATGTGAATGCTGTTGCTCGGGTGATGGTAAATGTTCTGCACTTATATAGCGCTTTTCTACCTAGGCTGGTACTCAAAGCGCTTTACACTGCTTCTCATCCACCCATTCACACACACAAGCACACACACACTCACACACCGATGGCAGAGCTGATATGCAGCTTGACCTGACACACCGGGGGGCAATTTAGGGTTCAGTATCTTGCCCAAGGACATATCATATGATAGGAGGAGCCGGGAATCGAACCACCGATCCTACGATTGGCAGGCAACTGCTCTACCTCCTAAACCACAGCCGCCCCCGTGGCTGTGGTTGATGAATGTGTTGAATGATGAATGATCTCTGCAGACACACAGCAGGTGACCGCGTCAGACCGTGTTTGTCTCAAAGCAGCTGCAGCGTTTGAACAGGGGTGTTTGGTTTCCGTGGGTGGTTCAACACACAGAGGTAAAGTTTTGGTGAACAGCTGCAGTGATTGTGTGGAGGACAGACTGAAACCTGCAGCTGCTGCTGGGATGTGATAAACATGAAGCTCACACCACAGGTTGTTCAGTTTATATCTGTAAAACACTGTGATTCAACACTTAAGATCCTTCTACTAAATGTTTCAGCTTCTCTGTGTAGGAATATTCTGTACAGACAGCAGTTGGTATGTGGTGAGTAAATATTCACACTACAGACCAGTGAGGCAAATCAAACTGAACTAAAATAACTTTACTTATTCAGCACTTTTCAAACTAAAGAAACACAACAAGGCAGTGGAACTAGAAAGTAAAAAGCAGGAAATAAATATAATAGCAGTGACGTTCTCACAACAAATGGAAAGTAGAGGTTCATTAAAACGCCTCACAGATTAATGTATAAGTAAAAAGTAAAAGTCTCATAGGCTGAGAGGCTGCAGTAAATGGGTTGGGCCAGACGGTTCAGAGTGAACATGGAGGGAGGTGTAAGGTACCATAACTAGAACCTGCTCCTGTGTCCAGGCTTTTCCATCAGGTTTCCTCTGAACCAGAGACAGAGAGGCGTCCACACAGCCTCCGGACTCTCATGAAGGTGATGCCTGAGGAACACTTTGATGGAATTTGTTCAGGTTTGGCACAAAGTTCAAACGACTAGCTGCAGTTTGTTTTTCTCTTCCTCAAAATGCATCTGCTCAGGTCCATCGGAGGATTTGATAGGAGACCTCTGAGACTGTAGAGTGCCTCAAGTGGATTATTTATTTATTTATGCAGTTTTCTTACCATTTTACTAATATTTATCACCATATTGTTGTTATACTATTCAAGCGCAAGAAAACGCATTTCATTTGGCTAAAGTGACAAATGAAGCTTAAACATCCGTCTTCGTCAGTTCAGGAGGCTCAAACGTAAACTTACATCTGTGTCCAGACATGAACAAGCTGGCAGCTAAACACCAGGCACAGGGCTCACTGTGAACGTCTCATTTTGTTGATAGCTAAATAAGCATTTTTAGTTTGGTCTTCAGAGTTCAGTATCTGAGACATGTTCAATGTGGTGTGTTCAAGGACTGTAAAAAATGTAGGTAGGTAAATATTTTAAACTTTTGAATCGTTATCTTATTTTATATATATAATATAGTGATCAGCCAAGCATTTTAAAATTTTCTTCTTTCAAAAGACAATAAAATCTTTTATAATGGGGGGGGGGCATTGGGATGACGTAGGGGGGCGTTCACTCAAAAAAGGTTGAGAAACACTGCTGTAGAACAGCAGGAGGTTTAACTGGAGAATTAGAGATTCTGTTGTGTTGATGTATTAGAGGAATAAAAGACGTGAGGATGAAGGTTTCCTCATCAGACTGAGATATTCTTTACGTAGACTTTAATCGACAACAGGACTTCTTCGTGGAGCTAGTTGGTGTAGTTTCTGCAGAACCCAGAGCCCGAGAGCTGCCACCTGCAGGTCTGAGACTCGGGCTTAGTTGTCTGTTTCTGTGTCTCTGTGTGTGAGAGACGGTGAGGTGCAGGGTGAGTAATAAATAGCCAGGAGCTGCTGCAGGATCCTGCCGACCTTCAGTGTCAGGAAGCTGCTGAGAGGCCATCTGGAGCTGTGACCGGTCGGGATCGGCACCACCCCCACAGTGTGTTTACGGGGTTGTGTGTGTGTGTAGACAAGTAGTGTTGTGCTCACACTGTTTCCTGGCTACGTCTCTAGTTTTTTAGTTTAATACCATTGTTGTGTTTCCTGTATTATTCTATGTGCCGTTTAAAAGGTCACTGTAGAGACGTTTGATTCTGGGTTTATAAACAGGCTGAAATGAGTTGTGGTCGGTCTTCATGATGTCACAGGGTCGAGACAACGACCACGATTCCCACAATGCACCATAACTGTACCTGAGGCTGTGAAGAGGAAGAGGACGGTGAGGAAGAAGCAGTTTGGCTGTTCTGTGTTTGTCAGTGTCAGAGAAGCTGTGCTCATATATAGAATCTGACGTTTCTCACCATGAACCAGCGTTAAACATCAGTAATTATTAACACCCACATGTCTGTCAGCACGATTTCAGCTGCTGTGGTTAAAAGACAAATGTGACACGTTTGAACAAACTGTGCAGACCAGTGGTTCTCAGCCCCCTACCTCATATAAAGGCTGTCGAACGCCCCCCACCCCCATTGTAAAAACTATGTATATGTGTGTATGTGTTACAACGAAACCCAAAATGCTTGAAAGTTACAAACTCATAAACTAATTCAGAAAATATTAAATGTACTAATGTTTGAAATGTTTTATTCTAACAGATTAATATTAATTATCTGGGGATGAATAACAGTCAGTGCCCCCGCCAGAACACGGGTGTAGACTCACTGTATGTCCCACGTTAAAACTAGACATAAATGATATTGTAAGTTTTGGGGGCGGGGGGCCTGATCTTTGGGGAGTGAGTGGTTCAGGTCTGTTCTGGTCTTGGTTCTAACAGCGTCTCCACCACAATAATGTCAAACTGCTCAGTGATGATAAATCAACTTTGAGCTCGTAATGAATTAATTTGACAGATTCTGCTGTTTGTGTGTGTGTGTGTGTCTCTGTGTGTGAATCTGTCTGTGTGTGTGTCTCTGTGTGTGTGTGTGTGTGTGTCTGTCTCTGTGTGTGTGTGTGTGTGTCTCTGTGTGTGTGTGTGTCTGTCTGTGTCTCTGTGTGTATCTGTCTGTGTGTGTCTCTGTGTGTATCTGTCTGTGTGTGTCTCTGTGTGTGTCTGTGTGTGTGTGTCTGCACGTTAACATAGTCTGTTTATGTGTTTAGGTCATATTTTAGAGAAAGACTCTGGTCTCAGGTGTTACACACACACACACACAGTTTCATGAAGATGATGACGATGATGATGATGGTGATGATGAAGAAGAAGAAGCCTCAGATCAGCTGATGTCTTGTGTCTTTGTGTTTCTGTGCAGGTGTGAACGTGCTGGCGGCCCCCAGGTGGCCCCTGGAGAAGGTGAGTTAAACTGAAGCTGCTCCAACACGGACAGAAAAGGCGACAGCGCCACCCGATGGACTGCTGCTGTAACTACAACATATTGACCTGTGTGGTGTAAAGTAAATAAATACAAATACTCAGAACATAATACTTATACATACACGTTGAGGTATTTGTAGCTGACTGTTTATTATCAGTGAATACTTCACTACAGACCAGGTAAAGTACTTTATACATTTTAATGTTGAGACTCATTGAAACGTGTTGGTGTAAATTAAATAAGATAAGATAAGACTTTATTGATCCCACAGCGGGGAAATTAGTGTGTTACCACAGCTCAGTACAGAAGCAAAGAGTAGAAACTGGCCAACAAAAAATAAAACAAGATAGACACTATATACAACGGGAGATTCTATGTACACACATACACAGTATGTATTACGGATAAAGACTTGAACGATGTGCAGTAACAATAATAACCTATATACATACATGCGCATGTCAATATCCATGTAAGGTGCATTAAGGTGAATGGCGTTTAACTGTCCGAGTGACTCATGACATCACAATGTGTTAAAGAGTCTAACTGCTGTCGGGATGAATGATCTGCGAAAGCGCTCCTTCCTGCAGCGAGGGAGTATCAGTCTCTGACTGAAGGAGCTGCTCAGCGCACCCACAGACTCATGCAGAGGGTGATGTGGGTTGTTAAATCAGTAGTTTCCAGTAAAACTTTGCTTCCAAACTTCTTCCACAGTTTGGTTTCTGTACTGATTATCTTAACAGACAGAGCAGCAGAGCTCTGGTGATGATTTCTCTGCTGGTCTCTCTGAAGGTTTCTGTCTGACCCTGTCTGTGTTTCTGTCTGTGCTGCAGGATGTGGTGACAGACAGCGCAGCTGCAGGAGACTCGTCTCCCTCTGGACTCGGTCTGCAGCAGCGGCCTCTCTCCGTCTTCTCGGACTTGTCCCTGCCGACGTTTGACGACTCTTCAGTTGGCTCCAAGCCGCCGGTCACCAAACGCCACAGGAAGCTCCTTCTGAAGGGTGGAGCAGAGGTGGAGCAGCACATGAAGTTGGCGAGGACGCAGGCGTCCCGCCGCCGCCTTCTCAATGAAGTCTGTGCCAGGTACCAGCCGGACATCGTGAAGCAGCCCGTCTCTCAGCGGCAGGTGTCACGGGTTTATGTGGAGGACCGGTTCAGGCTGCTGTACTGCGAGGTTCCTAAAGCCGGCTGCTCCAACTGGAAGCGGGTGCTGATGGTGTTGGGCGGCAGCGCCACCTGCACGCGGGACATTCCTCATGACGCAGCGCATTACGCAAACCACCTGCTGCGGCTGGAGAGCTACAACCGCGCCGGCATTGCCGAGAGACTCCGCTCCTACACCAAGGTGCTGTTCGTCAGGGAGCCCTTCGAGCGCCTGGTGTCGGCCTTTCGGGACAAGTTCGAGAGTCCGAACTCGTACTACCACCCGGTGTTCGGACGTCCCATCATCTCCAGATACCGCGCCAACGCCACGCGCACCGCGCTGCGCACCGGCGCCGGAGTCACCTTCCGGGAGTTCGTCCAGTACCTGCTGGATGTGCACAGACCGGTGGGGATGGACATTCACTGGACGCCGGTCAGTCAGCTGTGTAGCCCCTGTCTGCTCAGATACAACTTCATCGGGAAGTTTGAGGACCTGGAGGAAGAAGCCAACTTCCTGCTGCAGAGCGTAGGGGCGCCCAGGAACCTCACCTTCCCCGACTTTAAGGACAGGAACCCCCTGGCCGAGAGGACTTCCTCCTCGATTACCCAGAAATACTTCTCCCAGCTCAACTCCACAGAGAGACAGAAGACCTTCGACTTCTACTACATGGATTACCTGATGTTTAACTACCCCAAACCCTTCAAGGACCTGCACTGAGTCAAGTTTCTTAATCTCTGTATTTATAATTTTCTATAAGTGTGTCCTTACGTCAGATACCGGAAGGTGGTGCTGTGAGCCTGACAGACAGAACTGAGGGCCGCGACCTGACGTGTAATAAATGACGTGGGACACGTTAACACCTGAACACCTGCTCTGACAGGTGCTGACAGTGAGTTTTTAATATGCTTCATTCATCAAACGTGTGAAATATCAGCAGCTACTGCGGTGTTCCAGTCCCATCGGGTCGGTGTCAGAGGATACGACTCTCTTTGTTCTTACTGCCTTTTCTCTCCTCTGGGTTCTGTCGGCTTCTGTGAAGTTTCACTCTAGTGACTCTGAGCCCCTCTGCTGTAGAAGAGAACATCAGAGTTCAGGTTCTGTTCTGGTTCTTAACTCCATGTAATCATTTACAGAATCATTAAATGTGTCTTGATGTGGACGTAGTGTGTCTGTGATGTCATGTTGTCTGTGTTGTGTGTAACAGACAGTTACAGCGTGAGGTCAGAACCACGCTGGTCCAAGCCTTAACACTGCCGTCGCTCCTGATGCTTCATTAAACGTGTTGGACTCGTTTCGTGTTTGTTTTCTACACTGACCTTCATCAGGCTTTGACTGGTCTTTGAAACCGTCAGACTGGATGTAAAGTCCAGGATCAGGTACAAACCCACATCAGCTGCTCAGCGTCAGTGTGACGCACAGTGAGGCACGTGGAGGAACAAACACGTCACTGAAACATTTCCACCAGATCTGCTGGACTGGATTTGATTATAAAGATAAACATGATAAAAACATATTTTCCACAGATACATGAGAAAAACATTAAAACTAAAAACCTGCTAATATCTGACGTCATGAATAAATTCACGTCCAACACGAGCTGATGTTTCCAGGAACATCTGAACATATTTGGATGTAACAGCACAAAAACCCAACATCACTTTATTCTGAAAGGAAACAAAAACACGTAATGCATCTTTATCTAAAACGTCTCAGGACTCTTCACATTCGGATGGAATGGTTGGTTTCACGGTTTGTGCTGCGTCTCTGGTGTTTAGAAATAAAATATTATTATTAAAAGACTTTTATTTTGACATCTCTGATGTAACGTGGTCTCAGGTGAAGTCCGAAAAAGTCCACCTCGGTTCAGTTCCAGCCCCCCTCCCCTTTACAGAGGGGGGAGGAGTTTTACGGTTTGATGGTCACTGGCAGAAAGGATCTCCAGCTAAGTGTGTCCAGGTCCAAGTCCAAGTCCAGGCTTTTGGACAACATCCATCTATGTCACTTAGTCCAGATGTTTCTGCTGGAACCTGGACTCTCAGTCGTGTTTCTACCAACAGCTGCAGGTTGATTTGCTGAACGAGTCTCTGATGAGTCCATCAGATCCACCTGAGACCTGAACGTGAGCTTTACTGGATCAGACTCAGGTAGATCTGATCTATGTTAACACGATCACTGACTGATGAATTATGTACTATGGACTTCTCATGTCACAGCTTCCGGTTTCTGAACCCCCACTGGGACGTGGTCTCGGACTGTTGGGTCCTGATGGTTTTTATTTAAACTGGATCAGTCAGAGAACAAAGACGTCGGCTCCCAGCCTCTGTCGCCTCCTCGTGCTGTCTTTGCCTCGAGGACGTGGGGGGGCAGTCTAGCATCAACCCCTCCTCCACCTCTTTGTCGTATGAGATCTAAGTTGCCCCCCAGGGTCAGAGGAACCTCCACCCCCACCCGCTGTCAACATATTGAGAGGTTTTTATTTGTGAGGGTGAACTGCAGCGTGAGAGGTGGAGTCAAAGTAAAGGTGGAGGTTTAGAAAGGACGTGTAAGACCAGTCCACAGACCTGATGACCCGGTCTGGTCTACGAGGGGCAGGAAGAGTCCTCACCTGAGTCCGTTCAGGTGAGAAACTGTGGAGGATAAATCTCAATCAACTTTGTTCAGAGTGAAGAAGAAACTCGATGAACAGAGATGTTCAGATACCAGGTCAAATTCTACTCAGTTACATTAATAAAGTTAGTTACATGAATCTACTCAGTTACATTAACTCTCTTCCTCCTCTTCACTGTCTCCCCTCTCCGTCTCCCCTCTCCTCTTCCTCACTGTCTCCCCCTCTTCTCTTCCTCACTGTCTCCCCCTCTCCTCCTCCTCACTGTCTCTCCCCCTCTCCTCCTCCTCACTGTCTCTCCCCCTCTTCTTCCTCCTCACTGTCTCTCCCCCTCTTCTTCCTCCTCACTGTCTCTCCCTCTTCTCCCCACTGTCTCTCCCTCTTCTCTTCCTCCTCCTCACAGTCTTACCCTCTCCTCCTCCTCACTGTGAGTTTTCCGTTCTCCGTTACTTTGTACTTACGTTACATTTGCCACAGCTGTAGTTACTTAATAAAAGTTTGATGCTGTAAATGTTTCTGAGGACAAATCTACAAACTGCTCGTTAAACTGTGACCAGCAGAACGTGAGAGTCAGTGAATCTGACTTTTTAACTTTATTACATTTTGAATGTTCGTTCCACAGAATGTGAAACGAACCCGGTCTGGTTCAGTGACCTAACGGAACGTGTGTGGTGACTGTCACGGCCACATGTCTGCGTAAAACCGTGCGCACTGGAACACAAAATGGTTCCTGCTGGCGCCGCACATGTTGCAGTGAACGGACCAGAACTCAGTTTCAAGCTTGTGCTGGTTCTGCAAACGCAGCAGCGCGGAGCTTTTCAGGATTCATGCGAGAAACGAGGAGCATTAACCGGATCTGTGTGCGCAGCCTCCCGGCGCACGTCTCCATCTACCAGTGCGCAATAATTGAAATGGCGCATTTGGCCGCAGGCTGCGGGGGGTCGGGTCGGAGCGGGGGGGGGGCATAATGCATGACGATAGATGTCATTTGGCTCCAGAGCCACGGGGGTGTTTGATGTTGTTAAATATACGAGCTGTCGGGGTGAGAGACGTGGACGAGCAGGCCGGGACCGTGTTTCTGTGGACACAGCGGGACCGGTTCGTGTTTGGTTCAGAGAAGCCGTGTGACGAGCTGCTGTGCTCGGTTCACAGAAACGAGTTGAGCCGAAACAACAGAACAAACCGCCCGAGTTGTTGTCACCTAATCCTGGCCCCGGGGGTCTGAAGGGCCCCGGGCGGGACTGTTTGAGTCCTCCTCCTTGTTCTTCCACGGAGACGCGGACTGGTTTGTTTGGCTCCGTGCGAGGACGGAGAGGCAGACGTGGAGTGAAGAGCAGCCGGGAACCTCACATTTAAACCCCGGGACGGAGCAGCCAGACGCCGGTCTCCATGTCTTCAGTGTCGGTGTCCTCTCAGGTAGGGAACCGGACCCGCTGTGATGTGATGTCTGTAAGTTCTGAAAGTAAAAGTCCACATTTCGATGATGATCGCGGTGATTTCGAACAACCTCGTAACCGTAACGTATCAAACGAATTCTCATTTAAAATATGTGTTTGTTTTAGTGTAAGTGGGTTCAGACAGGGTCATAAATTAACAACACAGCAGCACCTTTTAATACCTGTGTGCGTAGAACCGACTGTTATATTCGGCCCAGTTGAAATGTTCTGAAGCTGGACGTGTTTCAGCAGAACTCGAAGTGTTCTCGTCAGCTTGCCTCTTATTCTAACACATTAAACCAGCAAACATGGCGTCTCGGGCGGCAGCGACTTGTGTCACGCTGTGATAAAAGTAAAGATTATTTAAACTGAGCTGCACTTCATGGAAAGTTCGGATTCCGAATTCACCAAAAGACCTTCCTGTATAGTAGGAATCTGTAGAACTGGATCTGGGCGATACCAGATGTGCTCATTAGCAAGAAATGTTAAAATGTTGAAAGATTTAAATCATGTCTGGTGTGTGGCGTTGTTCCCGCACTGAGAGGCGCATTAAGGGTTCAGGTCTTTGAACACTCGTATGTGTGTGTGTGTATATACACACACACACACATATATATATATATACACACACACACACATATATATATATATATACACACACACACACACACATAGTATATATATATACTGTAATAGGTAATCCACTAAAAACTGACTTCTCTGAGCATTAAGGCAACAGTTACTCAGTTACTGATAAAACGTATTTAAGACAGCATTGAACCTAATGCTGTACAGTAAGTCTGGCCCTGATGGTCCTGTTTGATACGTAAATAAAGTGTATACAGAAATCTAAACTTTGTTTAGTATATGCAGATTTAACGAGACAACGCATATCTGATGTTTTACGAAATTTACTAAATTACTTCTCTTTTTATCAGAACTGTACAGTTTAGTTAGAAGCTGTAAAAAGCGAATGTTGGGAACTAAACACCAGTTAAACTACACATTATAAATGTGTAGAGCCCACCTGCCAAATGTTCTCACTGATGCTCCATCCTGCACGACTCCAGAGTTTATTTCCCAGGGGAAATAAAAAACTGCAGCTGCAGGAAGCATCATGTTAACAAAAGAAAAAGTCTGTTAGACAAAATTATGAAGCAGCCTAAAAGCAGGATCCAAATAACCTGTCGTGGAAGACCCGGTACTTCCGGGATGCACGTCATGTGACCCATCAGCCCCTGCCTCTCTCTCCTCCTCTCTGCGCCTGCGCCAGGAGCGAGGAGGCCGTTCAGGACGACCCTTCAGCCTGGGAGGAGGTTACACAATACAGTTGTCGTTATACTTTTCCTCAGTAAATATCGTTTTCAGTCTAACACAGAGCCATGAATCCTGATATTAAGAAAGAACGGGAAAACGCCACTTTTAGCGTTGAGAAATTGACCAACATTTTGGACGGAGGTCAACAAAAGACCAAGAGAAGACGAGAAATTGGTGAGTTTGTAGTGTCTGCCTTACCTGATAGGAGTGGTTGTACTTGTTACTGTTGACACCTAAAACTTAATGTGATGATAGTAAATATGTTCATTAACAAACGGGAAAAAATGAAACTAATCCAACAATGCTTTTATCGCTGTTAGCTATGACGTTGCTAGCAGCTGTCCTTTTTGCGGCCGCTAGGTAGCTAATATTCTGTTTCCCCTGAACGCAGCAAAATAATACGAGATCAAGAAACAAATGTTTAGAGAGCATGCATTTGAAAACCTGTTACTAGATACAGTATAAATCTTTCTCCTTCTCTGTATATCGTTAAATCAATCAATGCAACTCTTAATTGTCTTCATAGTTAAGGTCAGTCCAGATATGTTAGCAAACACTGATCTACATGCCACTTGTAATATAAAAACAACTTATGTACACGTTTCTTTCTACACATTTTTGAATCTTGATACGCACTATCAAACTTCATTCACTTTTTCATAGGTTTGTACGTAATCCCAAATTTGAATAGATTTTTGCTAATCTCCAATTCAATGGTTTGTAATACATAGGTCTTGACTTTATTCAAATAAACATTTCTGACTTAAATTCCACTATCCACTGCAGAGTCACTGGTTCTCAATGACCCAGACTTTAAGGAGGAGGACCCCAACTTCCTGTCCCGCAGTGAGCGCTATGACCAGGCTGTCAGAAAAAGTGCCCAAATGATCCTGAAGCTCAGAGAGTATGGTATCGCAGACCCAGATGAGATCTACTGCTATAAGAAGTATGTGGTAAAATATTTGAATACTGTTTCCACACACACAGTATGTTTAGCAAGAAACTAAAAGTGACAAACTGCTGAATATACTACTTACTGTCCATAAATATTGTTAGCATACATAATGACCACACAAGTGTTATTAAGCATTTTAATATAAATCAAACTGTAATGACCTTTGTCACATATAATACAGTCAGAATCAAGGGTGTATTTCATAAATTACACAAACTGAATCTGGTAAACAGGTTAGACTGTAAATGTATACCCTGAATCTACTTATATAGCAGTAGTGAGATAACATATCTGGATTATTTGTTAAGTGATACTGAAGTATACTAAATTTTTTCCCAGTAGGATCGTAATATCAAAGGGTGTCATGATGTAACCATCAGCTCAACCATTAACAGTGCACTTACACACAAAAAGTAGGAAAAAAGAAAGCACGGGCAAATGTATCAACAACTAAACAATTGTTGGTTTAGAAAATGCCAGTAATTCAAAGAGTCAGTAAAAATGTGTCTTTGAGAAAATTGTTAAATGTAAAATGTGACTTGATAAATAATCTGTGTGGCCACCTGCAGCCTCGAAGCAAACAGATTCAGGTAGAGTAAAGTTCATTATCAGATTGCCACTGTGTCAGAGGGTATACACAATGATGCTTTCACCAGTTGTGCAATGTGATAGATAAACCTTTTAAGAAATGCAGCGTTTATGAACTGTGTAAATGTAAATTTTTGTTGACAGTATCGGACAGTTTGTTACTTTGGTAGCTTTTGCTACATGTGTTTTCACAAGTATGACACAGCAGTAGTTTAAGATTTTGGACAAACTTTCAGTGTCCTTTTTTCCTTCACTCCCACATTTTCTTTAACTTCTTTGAGGTATAAGCAGCGGGTTATTTTCACAGTCACAATTTTAATTTGTATAAAGAAAAGTTGTAGATCACACTACTTTTCAGAGAGACCTGACAAGGAAATGCAAATAAGGAAATATGCTGCCAGTTTATCCATTTCTAATGATAAACTACTTTATCCCAACAACTTGACTTTTTGTTCTCAGATGACTGAGGGCCATGAAAATAACTAAATATATGCAGGAGAGAAACTTGAACCTTAGCCTTAAACTCATGTTATCTTTCAGGTCTTCTATTAAGTAGAGTACAGTAAGTAGAGTTAGTAAATATATTAATTACAAAATGTTTGCGTAACAGTGAGTCTGAATCATTTACCTTCCCATCACCCAGTATGGTTAAAGGGAACCTTCAAGAGGCCATGGGGCTACACTTTGCCATGTTCACCCCGACCCTGTACAGCCAGTGTGACCCTCAGCAGTCCAGGAAATGGTTACCTCTGGCAAACTCCTACCAGGCTGTGGGCACTTATGCCCAAACTGAGCTGGGTCACGGTCAGTTCTGAACTTAGCACTGAACTTATTTACTTGATTGTTGTTTATGACCCTCAGGTGCCACATAGTTGACCTGGGGTGCCTTGAATTGTATTTTTATGCCACACCTCACCGAAGGATGAAGGCATATTTTCTGTTCGTAAGCACAAATTATATATGGTGCAGGAAAAAAAACTGTTTTAGCCATTTTGGAAAACTGCTGTACCAAGAGTAGTTCTGGTGATTTGTTGTATGTGTTTGACAGATCAAGATCACGTAGAAAATACAAAGTAGTGTGTGTCCTGACAGTTGTGTTCAAATTTTAATCTAACAAAAGATAGCAATGTCCACCTTGATACAAGGTGTGGTACATGTAGTATATTAACATCACTTTACTAGAGGTTGTCACCTGCCTTTTCTGCCTTAGCTTGTTACACTTAATTTAGTTTTGGCCTGTCTATTCTAAAACATATTCCCGATTAGTTAGACTGCTCTCCTTCCCACTCCTCTCTCATTCCCTCTTGATGTAATGATGATAAAGCTCAAGTGCATTTTAATTGCTGCATCTTGATTCTGTTTTTTTTTCCTTTTAAATTAATGACAATTAATTCTAATCAGTAATTAAGTCTTTCTTATTTAGTCTGTCCTTGGTTTGCGTTTTGACATCAAAACTCAAATGACCAGAGATGGCGAAGAAGCTAATTGGTGAATTAGTAGGTAGTGCAGATTTGAAACTGAAACTAGTTTTGGTCATTTTTATGAATTGTGACATTAAAAGCTAGAGAAGCACTGCAGAAGTATGTGCTCTTGAACCCCATTATGAGGCTGAGCTCAAGCTTCTGAATGTCTCTTTGTAATCTGAGAGGCTGACAAATCTGTTGTGAGAGAAAATGTAGGACAAAACAGCTATTGTTTGATGACTTTCTGTAGCAAAGCCAAATGGATTTTGTTATGAATTTGTCTTTCATCTGTGCGAAGCTACACTGAAAGTTTAGAGCTGCAGGCCTTGCCAAACCTGCCAAACTTGCCACAAGAAGTCTGGATCAATGCTGGGCCAGTAGCTAGAGTATCATTCATGTCATGACCTAGAATGCACTTACCCACTTTTGTGGCTTTTAGGGCTGCAACTATGAAATTTTTTAATTACTGGTTAATTATTTTCTCGATTACTAAACATTTTTGGTGGCTTTAAAACTGTTCTGCGTCTGAGGCCAGACAAATCCAGGTAGTGAAGACCAAGAAGCTACACGTGACCACTGTGTGCAAAGATGTGTAGGAGGTAGTGAAATCAAGAGTTTGGTTGTTCAATAAACAACGTTTATGCTTTGATTTGATCAGCTGATGGTCAGAAATGGTTAACACCGCCAGCACAGCCTAAAGTGAGACCTGGCTGAAATACTGTACCAAACTGAGGTGTTTGAATTGGGACTTCAGTGATGCAGCTGACTGTGATTTTAACTGAGTGGAGTTTTATGCCAAAATATGACCATATGATCAAATCAGTCATACCAATATTTGCATGACTCACAAGCTGTTTTAATTTGTCTTTGTCACATCCATCTTCTTCTTACTTAAACATGCTTTATCATTTCCCATCAATTCTTATCTATCAATCTTTCCTCACACATCTGCACCTACACCGGATTGGACTTCCTATCATTCTCTACACATTTCCTTTCTTGCCTTTTCCGCATCACCACCTGCTTTTCTTTTCCGTGTGCTCCTGTCCTGCGTGGCCTAGCTGTGTGCACCCTGACAGGCCGGAGCCCTTGGATCTCCATCTGGGGATGTTCCTGCCCACACTGCTCAACCAGGCCACCCCAGAGCAAATGGACCGCTTCTTCATGCCTGCCTGGAACCTAGAGATCATCGGCACCTACGCTCAGACTGAGATGGGTCACGGTAAAAAAAAAAAAAAAAGCAGTCCAAAATATCAGGCCTGTGTTGCCTGAGGAGTGTTTTATATGTAGGTGGAAGCTTCAGAAAATAGGGATTATGTGGTTGCTTTATCATCGCCACTGTCGATTGACATAAAAATTGTGCAGTAATGATAATGTTTGATGTCTTCAAAAGCAGTCTGGTGCATTTAGGATTGTGGTAGATGCTGACATAATTATCTCTAGTTTCATTTACTTTAGTAATTACTTGAAAACGTTTGTCTAAAATGCGGGTCTTTTTTAAACCAGGTTTTTTTTTGTTTTATTATTTCTGAATTATTATTTCTATATTATTATATTTTTTTTATTCAGTTGTAATTAATTAAGCTGCATGTGAGCATTACACTGGAACAAAAAGTGATTTCCCCTGTACTGTAATGTAATGCACAGCCCTCTAGAATAGTCAGTTATCTGTTTTGCTCCTGACCACCACTGTGCTCTGAATAACCAGTAGACTCCTTAGAAAACTCCCTTTCTCTTTCTCTTAAGTGTTGCAGACAGAAAGATTATCTATACTAACATCTTAGATTGTTGTTTATGTTTGCATTGGTTGGGATCTGTCTTTTGCTGCAGACTAGTATAGTAACACACGCTCCAACATGAAAAGACCATTCATACTGAAACACACTACATGTTTTTTTTAAGATCTGTCAAACACCTACACAATGCACTGCTTTGCTGCTGTGTGTTGAAATTCTTTGAAGTGCCTTCATTCATTTAAAAAAAAAAACATTTTATAAATGTTTTACTTACTTGTGTTTACTGTTTATTGTTCCATTTTATGTTTTGATTTTAATCTTCATGCTCTTCATGTTAATTTCATGTTAGTTTTGATGTTAATAATTCTAGTCGTAAACACGCTTAACAGATTTATGTCTTGATGTTTCACAGCCATTGCTGCATAATCATTATTTGTTTTTTTTCAACAGTGTGTACTGTCTGTGTGTACATTGTGCTTAGATCATTTCTTCTTCTGTAGGAACACACCTCAGAGGACTGGAGACCACTGCCACATATGACCCATCCACACAGGAGTTTGTCTTGAACTCTCCTACAGTCAGCTCAATCAAGTGGTGGCCTGGAGGACGTAAGTGCATTCACACATGTTATGCAAGCGGACAAACATTTTGCTTAATATTATGAAGCCTGGATTTTGCTTAATTTTAAAATTCCTTTGTGCATAAGTATGGAATTTAATGATTGTGTCTTTCTTTCAGTCATAAAGTTCAGTTTCAGTCATGTCTTTCAGACATTCAAACTAACCACTTTTAGGACCTTTGCTCTCTCTTTACAGTTGGAAAGACTTCAAACCATGCCATAGTTCTAGCCCAGCTTTACACTCAGGGAAATTGCCACGGTCTTCATGCTTTCATTGTACCCATCCGCGACATGGACACACATAAACCTCTCCCAGGTAACCACAGTTTGAATGTCTCTCTGGATGTGCTGTTTGTGGTGAAGTAAGGCCTTGTTTGTCTCTCTTTTTCTATCTGTGTCTTATCTTTTTTCTCTGTCTTTCTAAGGTATTGTTGTTGGTGATATCGGACCAAAGTTTGGCTTTAATGAAGTTGACAACGGTTTCCTAAAACTGGAGAACGTGCGCATCCCACGGGAGAATATGCTGATGAAATACGCCAAGGTGATGTGACTTTATGTGACTATTTGAGTAGATACAGTAAGTCACTTTTATTTTTACTGAGGTCGGCTGGGTTTAAGAAAAGGCTAAGGTTAATGAGGTTTGTTCTTCCTTTGTCTAAGGAATGCTGTGTTCCTACATTCATTGATGTTTTATTTGTCTTAAAATGTAATTCTGTTAAGATAATGTGTCAAAAATATAGGATTAATTAACATATGCATATACGGTATATATTAATAGTAGAGTAGGACTTTTGATCCCCAGCTGTCAGGGGTTAGAATGACTCTGTCTTTCCACCAGGTGGAGCCAGATGGAACATATGTGAAACCACCAAGCTCCAAGCTGACCTACGGCACCATGGTCTTCATCCGCTCCATGATCGTAGGCGAGTCAGCTCGGGCCCTCGCCAAATCCTCTACCATCGCAATCCGTTACAGTGCTGTTCGTCACCAGTCTGAAATCCGGCCTGGGTCAGTCGATAAAAAATGAAAATGGATACACGAACTTTACTCTTAGAAGTTATGTATATATGTCTTAGAAGTGTGTATGTATGGCAGGCATGCTGGTCAGTGTTCAGAAAGTCACAGCAATGTTGACATGACTCCATGTTTCAAAGGGAACACAAGCTAATACTGAAAACTCAGACCTGTGTATGTCTCTCTTGCAGCGAGCCAGAGCCCCAGATCCTCGACTACCAGACGCAGCAGTACAAGCTTTTCCCTCTGCTGGCTACGGCTTATGCCTTTACTTTTGTCGGCCAGTATATGAAGCAGACATACCACCGCATCACTGGAGACATCAACCAGGGCGACTTCAGTGAACTGCCAGAGGTACTGACCAGAAATACACACGTAATGCACCTAGTGAGTAACTAAGAATGATGCGTATTTCTTGACAAAGTGATAGATCAGTGTCCAATTTGCAGAAGGGATTTCAACCAAACACCCATTTAAATAGTAAAACTCCAGATTTGTGGTGTTAATACTGACATAAAATGTCATAGTCATCTCTTGAAAACTGTAGTTTGTTTTATTTATTTATTATTTATTTTAGTCATTTATTTTTATTTAGTCAAGGTTTAGTCAGATAAACTTTAGTTGGCATCATGTCAGTCAACTTTCATGATGCTGTTTTGAAATTAGTGGGCCTCAATAATCAATTTAATCAATCTAAAGAAAATAGTCATATTGAATATGCAGCTACAGGCACGGGTAAGAAAAAGACTAAATGCAGCTGGTAGCACGTGAAATACAGATGAAAATGAAAACAAATTAAAAATAAAATTTGTTTCCCTAACTAGTGTCATTTTATCACATTGTTCTTTTAAAATGCAGCTGACAAGTCAGCAAGTGCATATGAGGACAGATGATTAATGTTGTGCTTCCCCTCATTCACTTTGTGGATTGAAACATCTCAACCACCGTACACTATTTACGTCTGATTATGTTTGTGTAGTTTAGCATTATTTATTTCTGATGCAGCACACAAGGGCAGCGTGTGGAAAAGTTCACAAAATAATTTACTGTACACTCTGACCGATCCTGAATCTGTGTCGGAGACAATAAATAATCATGAATAATTAATAAAGTTAACTCTTTGATTACTTGCAGAAATGCACACAGAAGTTCTCACTGTGGAAATGTTCATATGGAAGCTTTTACACGATGTCTCCAAATGCACAAGAAATAATAATACAGCTGGAAGTGTGTGTGTGTGTCTGTGTGTCTGTGTGTCTGTGTGTCTGTGTGTGTCTGTGTGTGTGAAATTTGGCCTTTATGCTTTAAAAGGGTTTAGTGTGATTACAACGATCAGCCAGAAACGCATGACGTGGTGGTTTGATCTTGTGATTTATTTTAATGATGGCTATAAATGACTCTGTGAAAGCTGCACACCTGTCAGAGGGTTCATGCTGACACCGGTCCACCCAAACATTAAAACGAAAGATGAGAAGATAAGTGTGAAAGATGAGAAAGGTGCATTGACACAGAGAGGATTTTCACATGAGATGCATATACATAACAACCTTCAGTGTCTTTATTCATCATGGTGTGTGTTAAGGGTGAAGCATGCTGCATTAAACTTGTCTGTTACAAGACACTGTATCCCCCCCCCGATACATGGGTATCGATCTGTGTTAATATGGTGTAATTAATATGAGAGCTCTCCATGGCTCATTATTTTGTGTATCATTCCATATTTTAAAACTTTTGCTTGTTGATCTTTAAAATCTCTGTTTATTCTCTTTGCCCTCCCATCCACAGCTCCATGCCCTGTCAGCAGGCCTGAAGGCGTTCACCACATGGGCAACCAACTCTGCCATTGAGGTGTGTCGCATGTCATGTGGTGGCCACGGCTACTCTCGCAGCAGCGCCTTGCCTGACCTATATGTGGAGTTCACCCCTACCTGCACCTACGAGGGAGAGAACACAGTAATGATGCTGCAGACTGCGAGGTAACTCGACACTCAGAAATGTATCAACACAAATGTGACACCTAACCCAGGCCTACCAAACTTAACCCACTTCTGATGCAAACACAAGCTAGAACAGCAGTTATTATGTTGTCAGAGCACTTATACAGTAGGGCAGTTGTTATTACTTTATTTTGCTCCTGTTTTACACTTTGCCTAAAATAATTCACCAGTGGTTTTCGTCCCACACTTAAATAGCATGAGACCTGGAATGAGACGCATACAGACATAAACATGCCCCCACACAGCAGCCATAACACACCCACACTCCTCCCTCAGCAAAAACAAACGTGTCATATTTCATGCTCTGAATAATAGCTGTGATGGTTTTCGTATCACCAGCACTATAAAAGTCAGCATTTTGGTTTTACAACCCTGTTGAAATCTCTTGAAATGTTCATTTACATAAAGAACTTGTTCCTGAAGAAAACCCAACGTTGTATATATATATATATATATATATATATACCAGCAGCCTCAAGAATTAATTGCATTTGAAATTTTATTAATTAACCTTGTCTTTGCAGATACCTGGTGAAGAGTTATCGTCAGGTGAAGAATGGCCAGCGGCTGAGTGGGATTGTTTCATACCTGAATGAAGCAGAACATCGGAGGGTCCAGCCCCAGCCTGTTGCTTCCAGACCCACCGTGGTTGACATTAATGACCTGAGTAGTCTGGTGGAGGTCTACAAACTGAGAGCTGCCATGTAAGACATAAGAGCTGTAGATGAAAAAGAGACATTGCTGATTCCTGTGTTATAATTTTTGGTTAAATTATCTAAGTGTCTGCCTGTTCTGAATCTGTTGTTCTCAGCCATATTTCTACCTTTGTCCTTTCTCTGCCTGACACTATATGAATAAAATAAAATAAAATTCCTGCATACTGCCAGCCTTAGTCACATCTAAATTCATTTGGCAGTCAGTGTCAGCTGTGTGGGGAGCACAAACAGTGGCTAAGCAGTGTGGTGGAGGGTGACAAAATGTGGCCTGTCAGTGGAGATATCAGAGGGATGAAATGCAAAGGATCATTGTGTTTCTTTTGATATGATTCCTTTAAACTGTATTCTCATATTTCTTCCTTTTTTTGATTTTTGATTGATGGTAGTGAATTAGTGAAAAGAAAATCTTGTGACATGTTTTTAAAGCAGGGAGAGGTATGAAGTGTATGTTTTTAATTCATTTATATGTAATTTATATTTTATGGCATATTTGGTTGATGTAGATGGTATGTGTGTGTTATTACTTTATAGTCTTGTAGAGCTGGCGGCTAAGAGCATCCAGCAGGAGCTGCAGCACAGGAAGAGTGAGGAGGATGCCTGGAACAACAGTGCAATAGATCTGGTCAGAGCCTCAGATGTAAGTTCAGTTCTGTGTGTGTGGGAGTGTGTGTGTGGGCGTATGTGTGCACGTGCACCCACACGCGTTAGCGTAGCTTAAACTTTAAATAAGCTTTGAATCATACCTAACCTTAGATCAGGAATTGTACTATAAAAAGAATGACCGAAGCATCTGTGGGGGCATCATTGATATTTACTCGATTTTATGTGCTATAAGTCATAAAAGTGTAAAGGTAATTCAAATAAAACAAATTTTCTGTATCAAAATTAGATTAAGCCAGTGTAAGTCGAATTTTGCCATCAATCTGTATTTTAGACTCTGTATGTTTTTGTGATTCCTGCTGCTTGCGGTCAAATTTAAATCCTTATCTTCATGTTCTTGGTTCCATTTATACATTCTCCTGGTTTTTGTCTGCAGGCACACTGTCACTATGTTGTAGTGAAGCTCTTTACTGACAAGCTGGGGGAGATCGGAGACACAGCAGTACACTCAGTGCTGTCGGTTTTGGCTCTGCTCTACGCCCTGCATGGCATCACCCAGAACTCTGGAGACTTCTTACAGGTCAGGAAAATAATAACATATAGGAGTAATATGGTCCATATTTAGTGCTTAATGCAGTTTGCAGGTGCAAAACTGCAAACTCCTGAAACTGTTGGTCTGTCATAAGCCAAATTAGGTTTTGTTTTTTCACTTGGGCTTAAGTGAAAAACCATAAACATAAAATATGAGGCATCAAGCATGTTCTGATGTCAGAAGATTTACTTTATCTCAGATATGTGTTTCCTGAGGAAAGTCAAAAGCAGTGTCTTCTGTCACGATGCAGATAAAATCTGTGAGTCATGTTTGCAAAGCAAGTGCATAACAGATGAGAAATCTGATTACTGATGTGCATTTACTGAATATGCAGATTTGCGTTAGACAGGTTAAAACCTGATTCCCTGATTACCTGTGTAACATCAGAGTAAGCAGGTTACTTAGGTGCATGTTTGAGGTCCATCTAGTGTGTTTTCATCTATATCACTGTCCTTTTATTTATTCATTGATTTGTTCCTTTGTTGATTTATTTAGGCTGGACTGTTGAGTGTACCCCAGGTGCTGCAGATTTCTATTCGTATCAAGGAGCTGCTCTCTCAGCTGAGGCCCAACGCTGTGGCACTGGTGGATGCCTTCGACTTTCATGACAAGAAGCTGAATTCAGTTCTGGGGCGATACGATGGAAACGTCTACGAGAACATGTTTGAATGGGCTCGTCGCTCACCCTTGAACTCCACTGAGGTCAGCCAGGGTCATGATAATCATATGATAAAATACTCATGCTATCACAGCACAAGTAGGGTTTTGTTGATGGGTCAGTTGAATTTAATAAACCACAAAGCCACACAGCTGTACCAGCAACTAACAGGCTACATCATATGCTAAAATGAAGTATGCATCATTTTAACACAGACAAGCTTGGCAACCAGAGACGCTTGACAGTAGTGACAACGCTTGTGTGTGTGTGTGTGTCTGTGTGTGTCTGTGTGTGTGTGTGTGTGTGTGTGTGTGTGTGTGTGTGTGTGTGTGTGT
>JAUYWH010000024.1:23751709-23773738 GCA_034779795.1 Ctenopoma multispine | reverse complement strand
CGGCCTGTTGGGAGAGGAAAGGTCTAATCTTCCGAATGTTGAAGAGGGTGAATCTGCAGGACCGGGAGATCGCAGCTGATCATTCAGGTTCAGTTTGTCATTGATCCAGATGACAGATTACTCCCCTACTCTCACTGATTTTAACTGTGTGACAGGAGATGCAGCTTTCACATTGGACTCAGATTTGTCTGAGTCTGACTCACACACTGAGTCCAGGCCTGCAGGGAGGTCGACACACCTTCACGTGGGAGGTGTGCCTGCAGTGTAAGGACAGGTGACGCCTGGCCCTGCAGCTCCTGCCGCTCTGCTCGGTCACAGACACTGCTCCAACACGTCTTCTCTCTCAGCTCCGTACATTACACAAACACTCGCAGCGCCTCATCCTGTGTTGCTCACATGTCCCCCCAGGTGTTCAGCAGACTCTTGGGGGGGGGGGGTCTGTCCCCTCTTATCCTACCTGTAGCTTTTGTTTTACTGAGGTAAATCTTTCCTGTACATTTTACTATTTGACTGAAGGGGGGGTCTCTGTCCGTATCAACCACAGGAAGACGTGTGAACCCGGCCCGTTCTCTGTGCTTTATCACCAAACTAACTCCTCGCGTCTTCTCCTCCTCTCCTCACCTGTTGTGCAGGTAACTGTGCTGCAGAGCCGGAGGCAGAGCTGACAGCAGAGGATCGGAATGAAGCTCCATGTCCACACAAGGACACAATCAGAGCATTATGAAGGCACAGGCCTGAGGGCACATGAAGCTCCCCACGTCTGCGCACACACCCACAGGCGTGTAGACACCTACTGATCCACCTCACGGCTTCATCTACTGACACAAACATTAACTCACTGTGTGAAATTCAGCAGCTCGTCTTCATGAAGCTGTTACCTTCAGGGGTGTTCCTAATATTCTGAACCCAGACGTTAACACTTTAAACTGTTTCCTTACAGGAACCTGCTTGTCTCCTCTGAACCTCAGAGACATTAACAAAGCTCCTGCTCCGGTTGGTAGCGTGTGTTCATAACAAGCTGCGGCCCGGGGGCGGTGGGGGTGGATGGGACTACCCGAGCCTGATCGGGCCTGCAGTCAGGGGCTGCAGGGCAGATTAGACAGAGAAGGAGCCACTGAACAGAAAATCATCTGTGCTGATGTTTCAAGTTGGTGCCAATTCAGAGAGGAGGGTGGTGCCTCGTGAGGAAGAAAGGATCTTTGTCTAAAACCTGCATGTTTCATAAAAGGTGTCTGCTGACGCTGCTTGACCTACATGATGATTAAATCTAAAACCACAGCAGAACCACAACCAGAACCAGGAGGTCCTGAAGAAAAACTACCAAACTGACCGATCTGAAATAAAGTTGAACTCCTGAAATACTGGACTCAGGCTCTTTCTGTACTTCCTCGTTTCTGATGTGTCCTGGACCTGTTCTAGCTACAGCTCTGACAGAACCGAGTCAGTTTGAGCTGAATTCAAAGTGTACTGATCCAAAGCCACAGTAAAAGTATGTGGACTCCTGTGAGCAGCAGACGTTAAAGTTTCACATCTGTAAACTCAGAGTTCAGAGAATGAAGACACAGACTGAACCTTTAATCTCCTCCTCGCCCCCCTACCCTCAAAATGTCAGATTTCTCTGCAGGGCTTCTCCCCCTGCCTTCATCACTCTGCTGCCTTTGTCTGGGACTGCTGGGGGGCGCGCCTCAGGCAGGATGTGTATGTGTGTGTGGGGTAAGGATGGGGCGGCCATGAGGCAGACACCCACCTCAGGTCATGACCCCCTCCCCTCACTGAACACCCTGCCCCGAGCTCATTTCTGCAGAGTTGAAATCTGCCCGGGGGGGGGGGGGGGGTCACACCCATCGCAAAGCTGCAGGCTAACACCGACCCCCTTCACTGAGGGGTGGGGTGGGGGGTGACATTAATCTGGACATCCTCACAGTTAGCAACTTTCTCATTTCATTAGCTTAGCATGTTGCTAATTGGCGCTGGGGGCCGAACTACCAACCCTGTGACACCAGCCGGATTCTTACCTCTGTGCCGGCCCCGGCTCCTCCCGGTGAGTCCAGCTTGCGTTTCTTGCGGGGGCCGATGGCAGCGAGGGCTGTGAGGTTGGCGTCTCGTTGCCTCATCTGAGCCAACTCCTGCTGCTGCATCTGTGCAGGAAAACAAATCAGAGTCGAACATGAACTGGTTTGTTCTGGTTCTGTGTCAGGTCCAGTGGGCCTCATGTTCCTGGCCTTCCTCAGTCTGTCTCACCAAACTGTACAGGTGTAAAATAAGCTGCAGTCCAGCTCAGACTGATTCTTTGTTTCTAAAGCTCCTATAACATCCTGAGTGACCTCTGAACTCTGCACCTCAAACACACCTCTATGAACCTCAGCACAAAGAATTATGGGTAATGAACCCTCAGGGTGACAGAGTAGGAGGGGGTGGCTGTTTTTGTGTGGGGGGAGGGCTGTTGCTGGGTTCATGTTATGGATATAAACAGGGTGGAGGCACGGGTGGAGCTGAAGTTTAACACAGTAACACGATGGTTCCACCTGGTCACACGGTGAACTACTGAGAAACTACGTCTGACACCGAAATTATTTCAGTGATAAATGGTGAAAATAGGCAGAAGCTAAAGGGATAATTCAGATTTTAAATGAATTAATGTTTCATTTCTAGTTGTTACGTGTGTCGTATTAAACATGTCACACGAGAAACATGCAGAGTTTTTAACTCTCACCTCTTTCGCCTTCTGTTTCAGACGAGCCTGTTCAGGATCTTCTTGTCTGGCACGACTCTGGAAATCAAACACAGATCAGAATAAAATCAAATAAATAAATAAACATTTCCAGCAGGTCACGTTTCACTCGAAGCTGTGGTTACAGAACCAGTTAGTTTCCCGATCCGTTTCCATCACAGGAGTTTTGGTACCTTGGCAGCCTTCAGCAGTATCTCTCTCTCCTGCTCGTCCTTCCTCTGCTTCTCCATTCGCTCCAACTGCTCGAAGAAACGAAGCTGAGAGCGAACGTCTGACGACTGTTCGGAGCGTTCTTCATCCTGCAACGACAACATTCATAACAACACTGGACTCTGTTGAAGACTTAAAGACCTGCAGAGTCCCTGTGCAAACAGTCCCCAGCAGTGTCTGGGTCAGTGTGCGAGTCCGCGTGTCTTACCTTTCCCCCGTCTGTACGATGCTGAGCCACGGCTGAGACCTTCTCCAACAGGGAGCGCAGTCTGGACTGGGTCGCGTGGGAAATGAGGTTCACCACATCCAGCGGCACCTCGGTCACCCCGAGCTTCTTAGCTGAAGGTGAGAACCAAGCAGAGTCAGAATGAGAGGTCTCTTCTCACAGGAGAGGGCATCAGCCTCATATTTAAACTCCACATTCATTCATATGAAAAGATAGAAGAGAAGTTCATTTAAACCCCCAGACCCTCAGACAGCGGGCCTGGTACAGGTGAGCGGGCCTGGTACAGGTGAGCGTACCTGTGTTCAGGATGCGGCAGTGCAGCAGGCCGGTGGGCAGGAAGGACTCGTCTTTACAGGAGCGGATCTTTGTGCCGACAATCTCCGAGCTGGTCGCGAGGATACGAGCGTTTTCCTCGTTGAGGTTGACGCCGGCCATGGACGCCACGTCGTTGATGTCATCATCATCTCTGAGGACGACAGAGGGAGAGATGTGAGGACGTAAAGTAATTTAATTTACTGCACATGAATAAACCAGGACTGTTGGGTTTGGTTTACATGTTGAACTGGATTATTTTATTATTTTGTCCACTTCTTTGAGTGAGGAGGAATAACAAGAGCAGGCTGGTAAATGGTAAATGTTCTGCACTTATATAGCGCTTTTCTACCTAGACTGGTACTCAAAGCGCTTTACATTGCTTCTCATTCACACACCGATGGCAGAGCTGCTATGCAGCTTGACCTGACACACCGGGGGCGATTTGGGGTTAAGCATCTTGCCCAAGGACACTTCGACATATGACAGGAGGAGCCGGGAATCGAACCACCGATCACCTCTACCTCCTCAGCCACAGCCGCCCCTATCTGGATCTTCTCCAGGGCTGACTGAGTTTTACACGGGGTCCCTAATAAACTGGACACTGAGTGTAAGTCTGAGCTGTGTGCATGTGCTGCCCCCTCGTGGTTCACTGCAGGAACCACAGTCTGGAGAAAACAACAAACGAGTTGTTGATATCTGACATCACATCTCAGCCCTTTATAAAAGCTGAGATTAAGTTTGGATTAATGTGAGAATAAAGTTTAAAGTAAATAAAGAACAAAAGGTTAAATTTTCAGGATGAAATTTTAAAATAGAATTAAATTTGAATGACAATAATACTGTTAATAAATGTTAATGATACTGTTCATATTAAAAATAAATATATTTATTAATACTAATATTACAGATATTATGTCACGTTTTATACTGGATCCTTCGTCTTTATTCTTTTTTAACCTGAGAATTTAATTTTTTATTTTAGTGATGTGGATCAAAAACACTGTTAAACTCTGATTAAACTTTTAATTCTGATTCTGTGATTTTAAAAAATAAAACTGGAACTGGAACACAGGAGGAGAAGGGAACCAGGAGAATCACCCCCCTGCTTATTTTACCATCTGTCCGTCCCCAGCCCTGATCATGACCTGTACCACCTCACAGGGTCAATTCTCATACAAGAGACACTTCTGTTGAGTTATGAATAATAATCATGTTTTCACCTGAACGTCCCGCCCCCCGGGTCACTGAGCTTCTTCTGATTGGCTGGAGCTACCAGGTGAACAGTACTTTTGCTGATGATGGCGGTGGGCGTCCTCACGAGTGTGCCTGAAGAAAACAAAACATGAAGTAAGACAGAAACCAGACGCACCTGTACACTATTGTTATTATTCTAATAATTTAGGGTTAGCAGCATGAAACATGCTGATTTATCACAATATTCAATGTTCAGTAGGTTTAATAACACAAAGGCTGACTTCAGTTCTTCAGATCTGTAGTTTGTGGTTCTGACAGACATGAGCTAACTGGGTCGCAACAGGAGGTTTTAACCTTCAGTGTGATTCACAGACGCAGTACAGAAGCACCTGGACTCACCTTGAGGTCTGAAGGTCTGGCCGATGACAACAGGTGTTCGAGGCTGGACAGTCTGCACAGGTGTTCTGCTTAGAGCCTGGAGGAGACGGAGACAGAGCAGCCACTCCGGTACATTACTGCAGCTCGATGCAGAAGAACCATAACCAGAACACAAACACAAATGTCTTCAGTCCAGAAAAACACCTCAGACTCTGAAGGAGCTTCACTCACACAGATCTACGGCGGGTTCGTGTCCCACCTGATGAACAGGTGTGGTTCCAGGTTTTCTGTTCTGTTCTTTTTTACTTTTCAGTTTAGAATAATTTCGACTGTATTTCAGCGACTCCACATTACAACTGCATAAAGAGTAAACTCAGCAGGTCTGACTGTCGACGTTACAGGATCTGTCTTCAGTCTAAATTCATGACCTGCAGTTCATCATCTATGTGGAACCAGAACCTGCTGCAGCTCCACAACTAAACTCATCACGTACCACAGCCGCCGTGCTGCCGAGCGGAGCGTTCAGTCTCACCGAGCCGCTGGCCGGACTGACAGGGAGCCGCGGTCTGATGGCCGTGGCGGAGCCGGGGGCGGCCGGGAGGGGCGCAGAGGTGCTGGGGGTGGGCGTCGTCAGAGACTGCTGGCTGCTGAGGAGAGACTGACGCAGGGCGGGGAGGCTTTTCTGTGGAGAGACACAACATGTTGGTGTAAAGACAAACTGGTCTGCAGGTCTTCACAGGTCCACCTGTTCCATACAGGACTGTGAAGAAAGACGGTTCCCTCATGGAAGTACTTTTACTGCAGGTACTATGTAGTAGTGGTACTGAAGGTAGAGCAGGCGGTACCTTGAGGAAGGGGATGAGGTAGGGCTGTGGGGAAGACTTGAGCTCAGCCTGCAGTCGTGTGGTGAACTCCTCCGGCTCAATCTTAGCATCCTGGAAAAAACCACACGAGCTGATCAGTCTCACGTCAAACTACGTTTACAGGTGATTCATCGATTGGAGGGAGGGAACTCACGAGCAGGTCCTGCACCAGCGCCTTCACATTCTTGGAGGTGTCAGGGGAGGGGGAGTTGTGGGACGCCAGCTTGATGAGCGTGGAGAGGAAGTTCTTGCATTTCTTCACGTTTTCCTGCATTTCCTGTGGAGAAGAACGTCCGGGACAAAGTTATAATCCACCGACGGCTCGGTGACGATCACACGAGTCTGTAAACTAACAACCACTCACCTGCGACACCACAGTGACTCTGGAGGCGGCCGTGGTGGTGGGAGCGGGGGCGGTGCTGGTCATGGCTGTGGACGGGACCCCTGCGGGCTTGGCCCCAGGCGTCCCCCCAGCTGTTATCACGGTCTGGGGGTTCTGAGGGGTGGTCATCTTCACAGGGGCCACGGTGATGGCCTTCAGAGGACAGACAGAGACGTGTTAATAAAACAAACCGTGGACACGTGAGGAGCAGAGACGAGACACTCACCTGTACGGTGGTGGTGGAGGGGGACTGAACCATCCTGGTGTGAGCGGGGGAGGCCAGGCGGACGGTCTGAGGTGTACCAGGAGCCTGCAGACAACACAGAGAGAAAACAGGAGCAGGAACAGGTCAAAGTTCACGTAAAGACACTGAGGACGAATCGAGCTGTGCTGAACATAATCACCAGTGGCAGATGTAGAGTTGAAACACGCAGACGTGATCGATCACGGGCTGCACGTTTACGCCGCAGCGCAGTGAAGCGTGTACGGCGCAGCGGCGCATGTACGGCGCAGCGACGCCTGTACGCCGCAGCGCAGTGACGCGTGTACGGCACAGCGCAGTGACGCGTGTACGGCACAGTGCCGCGTGTACGGCGCAGTGACGCGTGACCTCTGCGACATAAACTTCTTTGATTTGGTCTGTGTCTCCTCAGATTCTGACGTTAGCTCGAGTTCCGGCGACGATGAAACAGAACAACCAGCCTGTGTCTGTTTGATTATTTCATCGTGTTCAGTTTTATGTTTTGACGCAGGCTGATGCTGTTTCCGGATTCTCAGTGTTTACACGGGGCAGAACCCGAGCAGCTGCTGTGATAAGTACAGGTCGCATCATTATCTATTAGTCCAACAGAACATCCTCAAACTGTTCTGGACATTTTCCAGAAACATGTCTGTTAACTCTGTGCTTTAACCCGACCCGACCTGCAGAGAACTCAGTTCTCAGGACCAGACCTACCGTGGTGGCCGTGCTGACCCGAATAGTGGCTCCGGCCGTGGGGGTCGCGGGTCTCTGGGTGACCACCGTTTGGCCCTGCTGGGTCTTGGCTTGAGCCTGGGCCAGAACTTGCTGGGGGACCATCACCAGATGACCCGTCTCTGTCCGGACCAAAACCATACCTGGAGGAGAAGTAAACAGGAGAAGAAATCAGCCTCTGAGGTTCCACAGGATCCTGGATCACGAGACGAGTGTGAGTTTCTCAGAGGTTCTGAAACCTGCTTCTCTGACACCGTGGCTGCTTCAGAAACATTTTACAAAGCTCCTGTGGTTCTGCAGATAAAAATGTTCCGTCTGCTGCAACAGAAACTTTGTCGGGTTTAATACCACATTAAACCACCACAGATTTTATCTGTGCAGTTTTCACGATCCATCCTTTGGTCACTGAAGCAGCTTCACAGATCTGAAGTCTAACACAGACCTGAGGATCTGGATAGTGACATTTGGGACGGTTCCAGTGATTTGTCTGATGAATCGATCAAACCGGCTGATTATAGATGAATCGATCAAACTGATCACAGGTGAATCGTTGCAGCAGACAGAACCGGTTTTATCGACCCTTCAGACTGACTTTATGTCGTGTAAATAAAACCCGTTTTTTGGATTCTAGAGAACCCCTCAGAGCAGCATGATGTTGTTGTTGATTCTCCACCAACAGGTAACACCACCCCTCCACCACCATCCTTGAGTTTTCTCACCTGCAGGCATGGTGAAGCCAGGGGGCAGCTGGATGGTGGTCTGCTGCTGCGGCCGGACAGCCAGCGGGGGCTGAGGGGCGGCCGCACGGGTCGGGCTTGCCACCAGCCCGGGTCTCTGCTGCTGGATGGAGGTCGCCACCACAGGGGCCCCCGGTGTCCTGACCACAGCCACTGCAGGCTGCGCCACACCGTTCACCGCAGGCTTCACCCCAACGGCAGCCAGGGGGATGGCGGCCGTGCTGGTCCCAGTCTGGGTCTGGCTGATGGAGGACTGGGCTGCAGGTGGAGGGGGGCTACTGGCCAGGATCACAGAGCTTCCAGAAACGGGCAGGCTGGGCACCAGCAGCTTGGTGTGCATCAGAGGGTTGCTGTGGTTCATGACCTGAGAGGTGGAGGCCGATGGGGAGGGGGCGCCCTGGGTCACCAGCGGGCCAACCTTAGGATCCACCCCGTTCTGGGCGACGCTGGCTCCCGGGCTGGGGTGTCTCTGCAGGGTCACGGTGGGAGACGCCGCCGAGGACTGAGGTACCTGGAAACCGGGCTGTGAAGCCATGGGGGCGAGGATCGCGGAGCCCCCCGGGGTGACAGTACTTATGACCGTGCTGGTCCCGGCGGCCGAGTTCACCAACTTCACAGCTCCGCCGTTTAAACTTTGCAGTCCGGGAGAAACGGTCCTGAGAGCCTCCCCCGCCGGGACGACGGTGGAGCCGGGAGCCGCGCTCGGACTCAGGACGGGCGCTCGGTGAAAGCTAGCTCCGCCGGACTGAGTGGGCAAAGTTACGGGTCCCGGTCCCGATGGGGGTGCTCCTACCACCTGCAGACCGGCTCCGGCGGCGATCACGGCCCCGGCAGCGACAGAGGAGGTAGAGGCGGAGACGGTTTTACCGGAGAGCGGTTCGTTAGCGCCGGGTTCCTGGGTTAACCCCGCGGCTGGATGCCCTTGTTGCGGCTGCTCCAGAGACCCCACTTGATCGCGCACTTTCCCTGAGAACTGCCCCGCGGAGGCCGGAGCTGCCTCCCGTTTCCCGTCGGAATATGAAGCGGCGGGAGACTTTCGGTCGCCCAGTTGTGACTCCAGAGAACCGACCAAGTCGCTAACCGCCTTCTCATCCACCTCATTGAAGAGCATGTCCTCCAGTGGGTCGGAGGCTCCCGCCATCTTTGATGCTCGACCGTTGTGCAAATCGTATTTTAGAATGTACGCATGCGCCGAGGATCCGGCTGTTTTTCGAGCATAGAAGCAGAACAAGCAGATTCTCTGTGGCGCAGTTAGATCCGGAGTGGAAGAAATACTCTGATGTTTAACTGAAATAAACAGTACAAATACTTTATTAGTAACTGTACCGGTGGTCAGGAGGATAGACATGGTCAAACATTCAGGAGTACACAGACTGCTATAATTCTCTAGAAAGTACTCCATTACAACTCAAAGTGCCAATGCAGATTCTTTAGTCAAGTTAAAGTACACACTGTAAAATGTACTCTGAGTAGAAAAGTCAAAGTACTCTCTTAACCGCTGATGTGACACAAAGGTTCATGAATGTCTGATATAAAAATATAACGAAATGATTTATTAGTTATTAATCACAGCTTACAAATCTGTTACTACTATACTGTTCTCACAGAGAACATAGGTCAGAAGCACTAGTTTAATCTTTAACGACATATTTTATAAACTACACGTTTTGTGTCAAATTTTAAGTTAAAATGTAATGTGGTAAAACGTATATTTCTCTCTGTGATGTAGTGAAGTCAACACTACGAAATCAACAAACAAATAAATAAATAAATAAATACTCAAGTACAACTACCTCAAAACTGTACTTCGAGTACATGGGTGAACGTATTTGTTACTTTCCACTTGAGTATCAGATACTAGTACCGAGTAATAAGTTCTCTTCTGTCTTGCAAAGATCTATGATTTACGCCGCCGCGTAACCTCGCGATATTACGAGTTCCCGTTAGCCCCCGCGCTCAGAGCTCTTCGATGGAGGAGGCGGTAGCCATGTTGTAGCAGGGGCAACAGCGAGTTGGTGGAAAATAGATTGGAGACGCTTGGTGTTTAGTCGGCACTATTAACAACACGAGTCGTAGGGGTTATCTGTCCTGTTGTCTGTTAGCACTGCCGAGCTGCAAGAGACACCATGAGCGGCGGGACGCCTTATCTCGGCAGTAAAATCAGCCTGATTTCGAAGGCCGAGATCCGCTATGAAGGAATCCTGTACACCATCGACACCGAGAACTCCACCGTCGCTCTAGCGAAAGGTAACGCGGCTAATGCTACTGCAACAACGGCCACTTTATGTTGTTATGACCACTGTGGGGGGCGATGAGTGTGCATTACAGATAACGATTAAAATACAATTCAATGTCCGGTGGCTCTAAACAACCCGACGAGTGTAGGTTTTAGCTCAGAGCTGTAAAAACAGCAAATTAATCACTTTAATTAGGTTGCTAGTGTTAGCGTGCTAGCAAAAAGTAACAGGCTGACCGTCATAGCGTTCTAGTTTTAAGGCAGTAACATTGCTAAGATGCTAATAGCAACTTTACTGCGACCATACGACTAATTTCATTATTTGGTAAGGAAGTTAAAACAGATATGCTAAGTCAGTATTTGCGGCGTTTCAGCTGCATTTAAACATACGCAGAGAACTAAATATGAACGTGAGTCAGCTTTCCAACTTATCAGCTAACGTTAGCATGTGGATTAGCGGCAGGTAAACAGCGAACTGTTAACATAACGTTTATGTAACAAGTAGCCAGGTTCACCTGCAGCCTGACGTCACTGAGCGCTCACCTGTTCACCGACAAGAGATTATGACAACGAAGTGCATCAGCGGCGTTATTCCTTCCGTAGCAGAGGTGGTAGAAATACACCAACTCAGTGCAAAGATACTGAGTAAATACCGTGTGTAAGTACATTTTACCGCGTATACGAAGTGATTCTTCTTCTTGCTCATTAAACCAACAAAGGATTTTAAACACAACTGAACTTGATGCTGTAGCTAACATGAAGTCAGTTCACTTTTGTTCCACGTTTGTTTGTCATGCCTGGGTCCAGATTTCCCTCTCAGACAAAATGCCCCCACACCTTCTGAACAAGTCCCCGAAATAATAAAAAAGTACATAACATAACGTTTCTGTTGTTTAGTGTCTGTTGTTTAAGCTAACACTAAACAACAGGGGCCTTCTGAACTCTTGGGCCCCTGACCTCTGCCCTCACAGATTTCAAAAAGTCTTTAACTAAAGATCATTTCCAACCAAGCATTAAAAGATTAGATTAGATTCAACTTTATTGTCATTACACGTGTACAAGTACAGGGCAACGAAATGCAGTAAAACTCCCAGTTTGAAAATGTTAGTTTGACCACATACTCTGAAACCATCACGTTGTAGTTTCTCACTCTCTGTTCTTTTACGAACATATCGGACGTGTTTCATTCCTCTTTAATTGTGCCGGCTAATGTTCTTGACATTAAAATGCATTAAAACATTTATTGTGTAATACTACCACCCACTTTGCCTCCGTGTCTGAGAAGTTGATTGGTCTTAAACCATGCGTCCATAGATCCATTAGTACGTGTGTGTGTTAGAGCAGGGTGGTATGACCAAAATTCTATGGCACGGTATTTTTCAAAATTCTAACGGTTTCACGGTATTCAACAGTATTGGTAGTGTGCACTATGTTTGCAGCTAACGTTGTGACGCACATTGCTCATGTTGCCCCCTCCAGTGACATCTTTAACTCGTTAGCATTTGCAGTAAATAGTTCCAAGCTTTGAAAACCAAAGTATCTCCAGACAACAGACAAGCAAAAGTCCTTCAGTGTTATCATGTTAAACTTCATCATCTGCTACAGCTTCTGTTTATGTTCACCACTCAGTACATCCACTAACCAGGTGCTCCGTTAAATGCTTGTTCAGCGGTGAACACGCACGTCTCCCCTTACCACTTACCCGCACGCAGCGCTACACTCTGTTTAGGCTATTTAAACCGGTATTAAGGTATAAGGAAAATTCATGTAACAAAAATAAAAACCAGTTTTCGGTGTGAACCGGTATACCGCCCAGTACTAGTGTGTATCATTAATTTTTTCCCCAAATCTTATTTACCGTAAATGTTCTGTTTACACTGAACCTGATGAAGGATCACGAACTGAAGTTTGGTGTTTTTGTGCTTCAGAAGTTGCTGAGACAGTTTTACTGTCAGCGACTCAGAACTCGGTACCATCACATCAAAAAGTATGACACCAGTAATAGAGTATTCTATATATATTATCACCCAGTAAAACAGATGAACCTTTTATGAGCGAGACATCCAGCAATTTCAAAACGGTTCCTGAACTGAGCTGTTACCTGTTCACTCAGTTCGTTCCTTTGGCACCGAAGACCGCCCTACGGACAGACCCATCCCTCCCAGAGATGACACCTTTGAGTACATCATCTTCAGGGGCAGCGACATCAAGGACCTGACTGTGTGTGAGCCACCCAAACCCACATGCTCACTCCCCCAGGACCCTGCTATCGTCCAGGTACATTTTCACCTGATGAGCTATGCAAACATTTGTGTCTCTGCTGTAACATTAACGGTCTGTTTCCTCCTCAGTCATCCATGGGCTCCGGCTCCTCATCTTCAGCCGCTGTCCCAACCCCGTTCCAGTCCGCTGGTTCCTATGGGCTCTTTAACCGGGCCCCAGTCCCTGCCTACAGCCAGTTCAGTGCCAGCCCCCTGGTTTCTCCTCAGTTTGGAGCTGTTGGTGTTGGTAAGCACGTGGTCATTAGGCATATTTAGTAATTTTTTATGGCTGTTAACAATAAACTGTGCGAGCAGTGAGTAGGTAGAGCATGATATCCAAGGGTTCAGGGTCTGTCCATGGCTCTTGTACCACGTAAAACATGCCACAGAAACTGAGGAGGTAGGTGTTAGTGGCCTCAGTGTGACTGTGACCAGTCGAGGTCTTCACTTCCCTCCTCTACATGTTAGTGGTGTAAGGAGCAGACGTGGTTGTGACTGGGGCTGTGCTGATGACAGATTGTAGATTTAAATTAAGTCTAATAACTCTGTGATTTAAGAGTATAAATATACAGTTATTGCTTTTAGTTATTAAGTTCTGTGACAGGAGATTGCATGTAAAACATGTAAACTGTTCCGGAGTAAGTGAAGTTTAAATTCTGACTAACGGGACCAATGGGGACCCCCTGTAGGTGAATCCAGTAGCTTACCCTTCCACAGCAGAGCTACAGCAACTCTACAAGAATTCACCAGTCTGAAACAGGCAGCTCCTCTGATAATTAAATAGTTTAAGTTACAGTTTGTCACTTCGCAGCCCTTGCTTTCTGGGAGTGAAGTTCTGTTCTTGTTACAGTCACTGTTCGGGGGACGTTACATTATCAGCACAGCCTAGGTCGCCACCGTTTGGTTACCATTGAGTTTGTTGGTATGCGGGGATGCAGGACAACAAAGTGAATTGGAAGGAACTGGGAGTCTTGTTTCCCTCAGTGCTCTCTTCCTGCTGTTCCTCCCCATACAGGACGATCAGTTCCCTCGTTTGTGAGCGACACAAGCACAGCCTCGACCCAGTCTCAGAGCAGTGCTATTGGCTCTGCTCTCCCCTCTGACTCACGGTCTCTGGGTACCCTTTTAACTGAAGGTAAAAACCTGCAGGAAACCGCTTTAAAAGTGTCTACTCAGCACAGTGTGTGGAACTAAATTACGCCTGATTTGATCACATCCATGCTGAAAACATCTGTCTGTTAAAGTTGTGTCCAAACAGAAGAGGCTTGTTGATGTATGCTGTGTTTGACAGGTTTTCACTTTTCTTTCTTTCCTCATGTTAAAGTTTGAGAGACTGTACCTGACATAAAGTATTACCTGATGTTGATTAAACTGGATTCTGATCTGCATGTTCTGTACAGTAACCTGCATGTTAAGTCAGCTTTGTCTTTAAGCTTAAAGACTCTGATCCGTCTTTTCACAGCAGCTCTGACACTGAAGAAGCTTTCACACCTGCAGCTCAGTCCAAACCAGAGAAACCAAAAGTTGTGTTATGGTTTAACTTAAGTCTTATTCAGTGACATCCTGCATTATCAGAGCAAAAAGTACCCCCTTTTTAAAAATTTTATTCAAAATGTTAACGTCCCTCCATTTTGAATCTGAGACGTATGGATATTTACCTTTTATTTACATGTAGATTACGGCTTCTCTCATCATCTTAATGATATTAAATATTTTAACTTGGTACTTCTAAAAGTATTTCTGTTAGTTTCCCGTCTTAGTTATTCCTGCAGGTTTAAATACTTTTCACAGAGTATATATGTTTGAAAAGAGATTTTTCTGTATTCTTTTGCCTTTTGCATAATAAGGATTTTTTTATTTAAAGAATATACGTAGTCTGTGAGATCTCAGGTCTGCAGTGTCTCAAAGCTCTTGGAGAACAGTTAGTTACACGGCTCAGGTGTGAAAGCGTCCTGCTTGGTGCAGTTTGTATCTGGTAAATAACCCAGCTGGTTTCATTTGAAATTACGTCTGTTTGGTGCAGTTGGTCCAGTCACTGCTGACTGATGGAAACATTGATTTATTCATCGCAAGCTCTGGGATCCATAAATCTTGATCCGTGTTGGTTTGCTCCAGGTCGCAGCAGCCCCAGCCTGGATCCTTTGAGGAAGAGCCCCACCCTGGAGCAGGTGATGCAGAGCGCTCCGTCAGCCCCGACCACCACCGCTGCCACGGCTCCAGCTCCTGGCCTGGGACGCAGGAGCCCCGCCCACAGTCGCACGACCCCATCCGGTACAGGTCAGAGCAGCCAAAAGGTCCAGAACCAAGACGGCGTGGACACGAGGAGGGGTGAGACTGTCAGGGGAGGCCGCAGCAGCCAGGGCTGGTCTGCACCCAGAACCATCACTGTAGATAGGGCTTCCACTGCGGGGCTTACCACCTCTATCTTCACCCAATCAGGTGAGACCTCAGGCTGGACACCTGTGCTGCTGTTTTATCAAGAGTCTCATTCCTGAGCCTGCAGCACTTCAGAGCACAGAAATAGATTTTAGCAGGTATTACAGACAGTTACATAGACACAGTAATGATGCAGAAGATGTGATTGTGCTGTTACCTGTGGAACTGTACCACCTACACAAGTAGGCGAAGTAATACTGAAATGATGAGCTGTTCTGCAGTACCTGGGTTCACATGTAGTATGGATACAGAACTTAGTGTAAACAGTAACATACTTACTATAACAAAAAAGGCCATGTTAACATGAAGTCTGCACACTGAGCTCTGTACGCTTCCTAAACAGGTGTAACCTACACACAGAGGAGTGTAGCTGTTGCTGACAGGCTGCTCATGCTGCAGCTTCTGTGTAGAATTTATTAGAATTTTTAGAATTTAAGTCATGAGCTGCTGTCGAAGTGCAGGAGAATCAAACCAGTGATTTTGTGCGAATGTGGAAAATAAACGTAGAGAAACGTTTTCTCTAACATACTCAGTGAGATTCAGTAAAACGTTTCTGCCCTCATGTGCCCGTGCACGCTCAGGAATGAGACACCAGTGAAACTCCTGTTTCCACTGTGTGTGATTTGTTAACGCGTTGTTCCAGAGCCCCCACGTTTGTGGAAAGGTAGGAGTCTAGAGCCACCAGGATGTTTTCTCATCACTGTTGTTTTGGAGACTAAAAGATTCTTCTGTAACAGGCACAGATGTCCAGAAAGTCTCCAAGCCAGAGTGTGAGCAGGCGCGAAGTGAAGGCAGGGATACCAGTAAACGTTCCACAGGTTAACCCCCCCCCCCCCAACCATCTTCAACAGTCCATTCACAGTCTGCATGTCTGTCGAGCTTTCCTTTCCAACGGTGGAACCCATTCTCATTGTGTGCAGCTGCTGATCATCATGTGTTTTTCTTTGCTAGTGAGCGTGTGCAGGTTGACATGCTGTTCATGTCAGAGGAAGGCGAAGACGCTCGTCTTCTGGTTTTCATGCTCAGTGAACGCCTAAGAATGCCACCTGTGGTGTTGATTAGTTACTAGACAATTTACTGCATTTTCTCCTTCTGTGTAAAGCTAACATGCAGCCAACCTGGTGTTTAGCATTGCTAACTTCTACCATAGTGTGTTTGCATTGTTTTACTACCTCATGTGTTGTCATGTGATTAGTGTTTTCTGCTCTTCTTCTCGTCACATCTTTCAAACTAACGTGACGGCTCACACAGTGCTCTCGCCTGTTCTCCAGCAGCTGGTGCGCAGGCTAACCGGCGTGGTCGAGGGGGAGGACACCGCGGCAGAGGACGATTCAACGTTCGCAGAGACGGACCCATGAAATTTGAGAAAGATTTTGACTTTGAGAGCGCCAACGCCCAGTTCAACAAGGAGGAGATTGACAGAGAGTTTCAGAACAAGCTCAAGCTAAAAGGTAGAATATATTATTTTATTTTGAAAAGATGGTGGTGTTGGGTAGACATTTTTTCCTGTTTTTTTTAAAAATTATTATTATTATTTAAATTAAAGATTTAAAAAAGTCTTCTGTAGAAACACAAACCTTATGCTTCAGTTAAAGTATTCTTATTTAATAGAGCAGCGCGTTGAATGGATCAGTACGGAAAATATTCTGTTTTTCTTGCGTAGTTTCTAGTTGAACATGTGTGAGACCTTTGGAGACGGTCTTCGGTTAAATAATCAGTTCAATCAATCTGCTGAGCCCGTCATTGTAGCAGAAGCACGACTGTTCTCTTCTCACACAGATGAGAAGACGGAGAAATCTGTGAATGGAGAGGATAAAGGCGACTCTGGTGTAGAAACTCAGAACAGCGAGAGCAACGCTGACGACGAGTGTGACCCGCTTGGCCCCAACTGCTACTACGACAAATCCAAGTCCTTCTTCGACAACATCTCCTGTGACGACACCAGGTACGAGTCGGTGAACAGGTCCTACATAAACGCTACGACAACACCTTCACTGCAGTAGCATAAATATTACATTTAAATATGAATCAAAAACCTCAGAAGAGTAAAAAACAAAATCCAAAATAGGTGACCCCCCCCCTGCACTCGGAGATTAAAAGGTGGTTTCTGTGTCCTTTTCCTCAGGAAAGCAAATGACAAGTCTGGGGGCTCAGGTTTCCCGCGGTAAGTGTTTTTCCTCTTACATATTATTATAAACGGAACCTTTCATGTCGTGTTGCTGAAGGAACCTGTTATAAACGTGTCATTCGTATGATACTTGTCTGTGTTTGCTGAGACCACGAGCAAAGATCAGTCTGAGTGAATAGTATCAGTTCCAACAGAAACGAGTAGGTGAGGGACACGGTGAGTGTCCTCTTTGTCACCTCCTCTGTTGTTTCCTCCTCCAGGGAGAGGAGGCAGACCTGGGCGGAGGAGAGGAGGATGAACGCTGAAACATTCGGCATCCCTCTGCGTCAGGGCCGAGGCCGTGGAGGTTACCGCGGACGTGGTGGAATGGGCTTCCGCGGAGGTCGGGGCCGTTCGGCTAGCCGAGGCTCCTTCGGGTCCCCTCAGGGAGGCGGTGGCTTCAGAGGAGGCTACAGAGGAAACCAGGCTGGCCGGGAGTTTGCAGACTTATCAGCGTACAGGGTAAAGACTTTTATCTTGGTGTGTTTGACCTGGCGACACAGATAACATTTTCTAAATGTCTCTTTTGTTTTGCTTTTCTTCCAGAAGGACAACAAGGTGTCTGCGTAGTCCCAGAGGGGGCAGATTCTGCACAAAGGTGGAACCTCTTCGCGCTTAAATGGAAAACAAATAGTTCGGGTTGCTATTTTGTTGACTAAAATAATGAAGATTGTCTACTAGTTGTATATTTGTCACCAGCACTGGGGTAGACCGCTTGAATGCAACTTAACTTTCCTTTCCACAGTGGAGACAGAAAAACCATTTAAAGATACAGATTTCCAGGTGGCTGAAATAATTATGTGTAAATGTCGTATTTCAGACGAATGTTTTCTCGGCCCCTTTTCCAAACCTGTATTTGATATTTGTTCGTCCATGAGTGACGTAGCTTTATCTGGGGAGGTGGGTTCGGTCAATCCTGTCACTGCAGCGCCACACTAGTCCACAGTGTTCCAGTCGCATCTTTCTAACATGTATTTTTCTACTGCCACATAGACTCTCATGCTGTTACGTAGTCAGCCCGCTCACTATCGCGTCTCTCTCACCTGAAGTCTCTTCAACACCTGCAGCTTTTCTCTTTCAGTTTTACATTCAGTGATCGCTGATGTGTAGGTTTCATATGATCCAAGATGTTTCTTCTAGAGCTGAAAGAACAGTCATCTGCAGCTATTTTATCAAACAAAAAGCCATAAATCTGGTTGTATTGTTCCTTTCACTTCTTCAGGTTGTGTAATGGAATCGTTTAGTGATTCGTTTTTCTTTAACGCCAAACGATTCACTGAGAAACTGACATATTTATCATTAGCTGCAGCTCGACTTTCTTCGCTCAGTGTCACTTTCTAACATTAGTGTAGGAAGCTGTCGCCGTGTGTCGGCTACTTTATGTCCTGGTTTTTACTCCCAGTTTGCGAGATACTGGGAGGGCAGATGGATCATAGGTCAAACTACAGTCGCTGTGTTTTTGTCTTTTTCCACTTATTTGTTCAGAGTTGATAGCTGCAGTGAAATCTGCACAGATGAGGACTAAAATCTATTTTCTCTGCTTTGTAGCTTCTAGCTGATGATACGGAGGAATTAAAATGTCTAAACTACAACAAATAAACTTTCTTCATGATCACTTTGTTTAATTTTTTTATGTTAAATTTTCTGATTCCGGGCTCAGCAATGAGATTTCCCTGGTTTTCTTAGTCACGTATCACTGCAAACAAAATGTTTCTGGATTCTGGACGAAATGATAAAAATTTGGTCTCTAGTAGTAATCATATTTCACCAGGTCTTATTTATCCACCTGTTACAGTGAGATGCATTTCCTTCTTATGTCTGTGTTTAATGTCTCGAATCAGCAAAAAACAAACATATTAAAAGACCATGTTTATGTTTGTCTGTTTTCTAAATAGGTTTTTTTAATGCGCTGCATTAAAATCTGATTAAATCTTTTATGTCGGCGTCCAGCCAAGAGAAAACCTGTCAATTCTTAGTACAGGCAAAAATATTTATGTATGTCGTTGGAAAAACACTAAATGTGCCCAAAAGAATCATAACTTTATGAATAAAACATTTATCATTTACATCAACACTGAGACGTTGACACTTGTGTTTTGTGATTTGATTTTGATTGAAAATGTTTAAAAGTGAGATGATTGAACATAATCTTTCATTTAAAGTTTCCATTGATTTCTATGGATTTCTAAATTCAGTCAAATACATCAACATAAGGCTGCAGTTATTTTATTAGTGATCAATCTGCCCAGTTTCACATGAGAAGTCTTCAGATGTCTCTTACGTTTGAGTTTTGCAGTGATGTGACTGAGGAAAGCAGAATCGTGTTGAACCTGGAATCAGATCATCAGATTTACACTGTTTGAAACAAAGTGGTGAAGAAAACAGTTGTAGACTGATCATTTTTACTTCTTGAATCTTCCGGAGATGATGGTTGCACTTTGTAAGAAGTAGTTTAAGATGTTTTTGTTTGTCTGGCTGCTTAATGAGACACTAATTTATAATTTAGAATCTTCAGACTCCATCTTCTCCACCCCTCGAGTTCCTCTTTACATTAAACACGTTTCAGTCTGGGAGCCTCAGGTTCAGTGTTGTGCTCTGACAGAGGAGACGCTGCTGGTTGGGGGCCACAGATACTGGGCTCAGTAAACCAACACGCGTGTTCAGGGCCACATGAGCAGCACAGCTTACCTGGTAACGGAGTCTCAGCTGGTTCCTCTGCTGCGTGTGGTCTTATCGGTGTTTGAACTTTCCTGGAGTCATCACGACTGGAATCATCTATTTCTCAGAAGGTTTCTCAGGCCGCACAGACTCACGAGTCCTGAAGCCACTACCTGAGCCCCGCAGCACTGCATGCTGGTCAAACGTGTGTCTGGCTGTAGCAACGTAGTTTTCTAGAAATATTCATACTAATAATCTTTGAGGTCTGATGAAGCGGACTCCACCTGAGCCTGATTTAATAATAAGATGAATTTGGATCGTTTTCTGAGATTCTAACAGACTCATGGCTAAAAAACTTAAAATTCATTTATAAATTCAAATAGATGAATTCCAGGAGTGTTGTTATTTACAGACAGTTCAGTTCATTTTCCATCACGGCACCGTAACTTTGACGTCATATTAGTTTAAAATGTCTGCAGGTTAAATGTAGATCTGTTTGGATCCAGGTCTGTGATTCAGCTCAGGTTTGTTTAACAACTTTGAGTCCAGAACAACTAATCTTGTGAAGAGATGTCAGTGACCAGCAGAGCTGCCTTTAAAGATCCTAACTGTGCTCAGGAACAGTTCATGGGACACCGTTACAAACTGCTGCTGTGAATCTGACTTTTAAAAACCTTGATGATTAAGAGTTACGTTTGGAAGTGGCTTTTTCTTTCACCTGTCGTACCAGGTGAGACCAGGTGTTTCTATGGAGGCTAAGCAGTGTCACCAAAATAAAAGCAGGTGTTTAAAACCAGTGAACAAGGTGGTGAGAGACCGAGTATAATTTATAATCTGTTTAAAATCCACTTAATCATTTACATGCAGAGTAATAAAACAACATTAATGGTTTTTTATGTGTATTTTATTTCGATCCTGGATCAGTTGACTCATCAATTAAAACTGAGCTGGTTCCTTTTTCACCTAATAATCTGAAACATGCAGTTTCTGTCCAGATAACATCAAGGCTGAAACCTTCCACAGTCTCTTCACAGCTAAGTCCAAACAGACTCGTTACCAGACACCTGATCCAGGATCCAGCATAGAAAGTTCTGTTCTTTGGAAACAGCAGCGCTGGTTCTCTGCTCTGTTTGAATAGATCCAACATCACAGCAGCTTCAGGACACAGGTCTTCAGGTTTTCACCGTGGTGATGATTCTGTAAGCACTAATAAAGCACATCAGGAATAAACACGTGAAGTACGGTTTTTGTCCTGTGGCTGAGTTCACATCAATTTCCCTTGTGTCTGTGCCGCTGGTGCTTAGCTTATCTTAGCATAAGGACTGGAAGCAGCTCACCGACCAACATGTGACCAACACTACGGCTGATTAACATCAGATTAAACTAGTTTGTCGTTTTTAAAGAGGTTTCTGTCTTCTCTCTCTGAGGGCCTGAAGATGTTCAGCATCTGCTGCAGGTTATTGGGTTTTACATGAACATTTGCTGATGCCACCCTGGGTCCAAGTACTTATGTTTCCTAAGTGGAGATCTGTCTGGAACCAGGTCTGGTTCTGTTTGCTTCACAACTCCAGACAGTTATGCTGTTCTTAAAGAAAATGTCCCAGTTACAGGCTGAATAAAATATAGATAACAGACAGAAACCGAGAGAGTCCAGAAAGTCACTGAAACCTTTTGATGCAGAACGAGACCAGGAGAGAAAAGTGTTTCACTAAATGTTCCTTTAAAACATTTTCTCAGTTTCTACTGAATAAAATTAATAAATCAACATTTTCATCATGTCTGATACTAAAACACACAGGACGTTGGTTCTGTCCAGATTCTTCAGAGCGTGGAGTCAGTGGGGGATGGGAGAGGGGGTCTGAGACCTTTAGTTCCTCACATCAGGTTCTGACCCGTGTTGTGTAAAGATGTCAGACAGAAGCTGTCACAGGAGGAGGAATTTTATCTGAACCCAACACATCTGATTTTAATTAAAGCAAATAAACTGTGGTTCAGTTGTTTGTGTGTGAGTGTGTGTGCCTGTCTGTGTGTCTGTCTGTGTGTGTGTGCGTGTCTGTGTGTGTGTGCGTGTCTGTCTGTGTGTGTGTGTCTGTCTGTCTGTGTGTGTCTGTCTGTGTGTGCGTGTCTGTCTGTCTGTGTGTGTGTGTGTCTGTCTGTGTGTGTGTGTGTGTCTGTCTGTCTGTGTGTGTCTGTGTGTCTGTCTGTCTGTGTGTGTGTGTGTGTGTCTGTCTGTGTGTGTGTGTGTGTGTGTGTGTCTGTGTG
>JAUYWH010000024.1:23738157-23751609 GCA_034779795.1 Ctenopoma multispine | reverse complement strand
GTGTCTGTCTGTGTGTGTGTGTCTGTCTGTGTGTGTGTGTCTGTCTGTGTGTGTGTGTCTGTCTGTGTGTGTGTGTCTGTCTGTGTGTGTGTGTCAGCCTCCATGTGCTCCATAAAGTCCAGAAACACGACGTCTCGGTCTCTGTCCACGTCAGAGTCCAGAAACATGACGATGTAATGCAGTAGTGTAAAGTACCTCAGATACTCGAGTAGTGTACTTACTGAGGGTACTAGTGTACTTACTGAGGGTACTAGTGTACTTACTGAGGGTACTAGTGTACTTACTGTGACTCCTGGACGAATAAACGCTTCGTGATGAAGCAGCTGTTTGTACAGGTCCAAAGACATTTGCTGGTCCCAGGTTCTGGCTCACTGGGGGCCGGGTCCATAGTCAGGTCATGTTGCTGTGGATATATTTTAGTGTAAGACCTTTTTAACCCCTCCCTACATGTGCCCCCACCCTGCCCGGAGCGGGTGCCCCCTCCCGGTCCCTTGCTGCTGCAGACGCAGACGCGGCCCTGCTGGTGGACTGGGTGGGGTTAAGGCGGAGGGTGGAGGAGGCCTGAGCTCTCATTGGTGCAGCCCGTGTCAAACCACCTCTGCAGCGGATCCAGCTTCTTCTGTCCTCTGCAGCACCGCAAACAGACCAGTCCAGGACCAGTCCAGGTCGGAGTGACACATCGGGACCAGTATAAGCACCGCCACCATCACCACCACTATGGCTCTGACCAGCGACCCCAACTACCAGATGCTGGAGCAGTGGTACAAAGCCAATGCCGGGAACCTCAACATGAGGACCATGTTCGACGAAGACAAGAACCGGTTCAGCAAGTTCAGGTCGGGAAACACACGGAACCGGTGGATCCGACAGACCCGTAAAATTAGTGAGACGGGGGAGGTGGAGGAGTGATGGGTCTGAAGGTCACCGTGTCGTGTCGGTTCTTTTCCTATTCAGACTCCGGACAAGAAACGTCCCGTGAGCCGCTGACACTCACCTGTCCGGTAAAACGTTTCACCTGCGGCTCGTTAATCGGTTAAAAGCCTCAGGCCTCATTTTAAGGGGGAAATAATGAGCTAGCGGACGTTAGCCGCCATGCTAATGGCACTGCATCCATCATCGGACAGCTAACTTAGCTTTGGTGGTATTTCCGTGTCACATCTTCCTAAACATTTAAAGTGAAAATAAAACCTGTGTTTTAACTTATCCGACGTTTATTTAATCGCTTTATATGTTCTAAGATAATTGTCAAGCTAACGTTGGCTTCAATTTATTAATTTAATATGAATTAAATCCGTCGTTCGTGATAAAACTGGTCGATTTCACCGTTTCTAACCAGGTTTAGTTTTAATCTGGTGTAAACATCTTTTTCATCTTTGTTCATTTTATTTCTGAACAGTTTTTGACGTCTGACAGGTTTAAGAACTGATTATTTAAAATATGTGACAGCGAGCGATACGGAAAAGCTAATTGAAGCTAATGCTAAGTTGTGTCAAACCTGTTGAATATGTGAATAATTTCTGTTATGACGGAAACACTGTTCATGCTGCTGGTTAGCAGCAGGTTAACAGCAGGTAACTAGCTGCTGTCATGCTAACTAAGGCTGTGGTCGTGTCCGATAATGGACGCAGCGTGTTACGTTTGACTTTTCACGTGTGTTTCACCTGAATTTATTCCGTTTACACATTAAAACGTTTTTTCTTTAATCACAACCTGAGGATTTAAACCCAAACTCAGCGGGAAAGTTTGGATGAGTCACAGCGGTGAACGGAACAGTTTCAGTCCGGGAGGCTACGTGCGATGCTGCACAGCTTCACCGCTCAGTACCACAGTACTACTACTGCTAATACTGCAGTATTCCTCATCATACCGTCTGCACACTGTACAAATAAAAAAAGAATAATTAAAACGTTTAAATCTGTAGTATGTATCCACAGATTACACGAGTATTTCTTTTTTGTTAGGTTTTTTATTGTGATCTCAGAGGAAATATTGTACTTTTCCTAATTAGATTTTAGTTATTTAGCAGATTTAGAGGAATAAGTTTAAGGAGTAAAGAAATGATCAGATGTGAATTCATGAACCTCTAAGCAGGTCAACTTCTGTGATTATTAAACAGTAATTTAATATTAAAACGAGTCATTCTGCATTATAACTAAAAGACCTGTTGGACCACGTTCAGACAATCTGCAGAGTTTCAGTTTGTTAGGACAGAAAACAGACGTTTACTTTTCTGTATGAAAATCTACTTTGTGCAGTTTTGTGTTGCTCAGCTAATTGTTGTAGTTTCTAACGTGTCCGTGTCTCCGTCCACAGCATGGTTCTGGAGACGGACGATGGAGAAATTCTGCTGGACTACTCCAAGAATCTCATCAACCTGGATGTCGTGTCTATGCTGCTGGCATTGGTAAAACACCTCCCTGTTCTGTGACTGTTATCTGGGCTGCAGGAGCTGGTGCTGAGCTGGAGTCGCTCCCAGTTCACCTGCTCCTCAGTTACCTGTCGTCATTCTCCAGTAGCTGATTTCCTGTCATGTGTACTTATCTAGTCCCACAGGCTTGATAAGTCCTGACTTTAACACTGTTGCTCAAGGGCACAATGAAACCGGAAGGTTGCAGCACTTTTATTTTGAAAGAGTTAACACATCCTCTCACAGAGAGGAACCAGGCGTGTCGTCACACTCGCACACTGTTGCTGTAACGATCCTTGTGTCACTTATGAAGTTTCCTGTTGTGTTCACAGGCCAAGTCGAGGGGGGTGGAGGAGGCCAGAGAGAAGATGTTCTCTGGGGAGAAGATCAACTTCACCGAGGTACCGGAGACGTGTCTGTTACAATGGGGGGGGGGGGGTCTCCTTCTCTTCACCCAGTGATGAAGAGTTAATAATCTACACATTCATATATCAGACAACGGTCAGTGCATCAGAATCCAGACAGTGACACAGATCAGACAGGAAGCGGATCCAGATCAGACAGGAAGCGGATCCAGATCAGACAGGAAGCGGATCCAGATCAGACAGGAAGCAGATCCAGATCAGACAGGAAGCGGATCCAGATCAGACAGGAAGCGGATCCAGATCTGATTTGGTTTGTTCACACTGCAGCAAGATGTGAATCAGTTTAGCTGTGATGTGAACAGGGTTAGGGGTAGGGTTAGTCCTGTCATCAAAAGAGCTGAAGAACAGTTGTGAAGCAGCGAGTCAGACAGAAGCTGAGCTCACTGTGACTGGACAGACTCAGTGTTTAGTCATCCTGGGAGCCTCCCTCCACACACATGGTGTGATGTAATGAAGTTGGCACAGGATCCTTTCTTTTTACGTTTCAGCTCGAGCTGTAATTAATCAGTGAATCGTTTAGATTCAGACTGTTCGTCCAAACCTTGAACATGTTTCTGATTTTAACGTGTCACATTAACAAGCTCCAGCTGTTTCATTGATACTATTGATATTGTTACTGCTGGTTTGTTGTCTGAACTTCATTAATCTCTTCTCACTGTGAACGCTGAGTGTCTGAATGATAAAACACACACTGTATAAGGTGAAACAGTAACTGATGGATGAGACAGACTTGAAGGTCAGGAGCCACATTTATTTACGCACTTTGATAACTACACACACAGTGAGGTGACACTTAAACGAAGGACGATGCTGCTGTTTCCCATCAGGCTTCATTTAGCAGCAACACGACACAGATAAGTTTCTCAGAAACGTGTGTTTCCAGGGCCGTGCCGTGCTCCACGTCGCTCTGAGGAATCGCTCCAACACGCCGATCCACGTCGACGGGAAAGACGTGATGCCAGAGGTCAACAGGGTGCTGGACAAGATGAAGGCCTTCTGTCAGGTAAGCTGTGTTCACCTACAGACCGTCTCTCAGCACAGGATGAGACGTGAAGCTCATGGCGTTTGTCGTGTGTGTGCAGAAAGTTCGCAGCGGTGAGTGGAAAGGTTTTAGTGGGAAGAGCATCACAGACGTAGTGAACATCGGCATCGGAGGATCAGACCTGGTGAGTCTCTGACAAACACGCTGGGGGTTCTAATGGTTCTGGTGGACTTATGATGTTGAAGCTGGTGGAGTCTTAACATAAGAATTGATTCATACAACAGAGCAGCTCAGAGAAACAAACATGAAAGACGGTGATAAAAGTAGGATTTACACCACAGAGAAATGTTTTCTGAAGGAAACGCAAGCAGGAACTTCAGCTGCTGTTGTGTTGTGTTCAGGGTCCTCTGATGGTGACGGAGGCTCTGAAGCCGTACTCAGCTGGGGGGCCGAACGTTTGGTTCGTCTCCAACATCGATGGCACTCATCTGGCCAAGACCCTCGCTCAGCTGAACGCAGAGACCACGCTCTTCATCATCGCATCCAAGGTCAGGACACACACACAGGGACACACACACGCACACACAGGGACACACACGCACACACAGGGACACACACACGCACACACAGGGACACACACGCACACACAGGGACACACGCACACACAGGGACACACACTGTAAGCTGAGCTCAGCAGTCCTGAAATGATGAGTACCTCTGTGTTTTCAGACGTTCACCACCCAGGAGACCATCACCAATGCCGAGTCTGCCAGAGACTGGTTCCTGCAGGCAGCCAATGATGTGAGTGGATCTGTGTGACTAAGGGGAAACCGATGAATCCTATGCTCTAGAAGTTTACGACGTTTGTTCGGTATCGTGTGTGGATGTGTTGTAGATCTCTCATCACATCTCCGTCTCCCTCCACAGAAATCTGCCGTTGCCAAACATTTTGTTGCTCTGTCCACTAACTCAGTAAGTTCTAAAATCCTCTCACTGTGCTTCGTGTGATTTACCTCGTCAGGAAACATTCATCAGCTGATCAAACATGAAGCTTGTTCAGTTCAAATACACGAAGCAGCGAGTTTGACTTGGAGAAGACCATCACTTTATATTTCAGCAGCTGCTGTTGGTTTGGTTTAGTTCTTCCTCTGGGTTAATCAGTTATTTCTTGTCTCCGTTTCTCTCCTTAGGTTAAAGTGAAGGATTTTGGCATCGACACAGCGAACATGTTTGAGTTCTGGGACGTAAGTGATGAAACGTTTAGACCACGTCAGGGTCCTGGTCTCTGTACGTGGAGAAGCCAGTCCTCCAGGATGAGGCTAATGACCCCCCAGATGATAAATCATCTAAAATCAGAGTTAGATCAACACTTTCCTTCATGTTTTGGTTCTGATCCAGTTCACTTTAAACACGGTTTCAGGTTCTGGTTAAAGGACCAGATGAAATAAGGATCCATAAAATCTAGACTCATCAACATATAGAAGTCTGTGAACCACGTACAAAGATCAGGGAACCAGCTGTTAATATATTGATCATATCAGTCATTGATTGGCTCTGATTGGTGGAGTGACTGTGTGATGTAATGTTTCAGTGGGTTGGAGGTCGTTACTCGCTGTGGTCAGCCATCGGTCTGTCCATCGCCCTGCACATAGGTACGCCCCCTGCTGGTCCTGCTGTTGTCTAATCAGATTCATGATCAGCAAATCTTCAACTGGATAAAATAAACTATAAATGATGTCATCAGAGCAAACAGGAAAAATATCTGATGTAATGGATTACACCAGGCGATTACTCCTGTGATATTTAGATTTATTAAGTAAACAGAGAAACCGTCTCCTGACATCAGAAGATTCCACTTTAATAATCATCTTAATAAAACCTCCAGAGAAACGGAGGCAGCAGATGTTTTCACTGTCTGAACATCATCGTACTGACTCTGATCCATGTCTTTGTCGTCTGTGTTTCAGGGTTTGAAAACTTCGAGCAGCTTCTTGCAGGAGCTCACTGGATGGTAGGAAGAAAATGTGAATGAGTGTGACCGAGTTCAGGTCATGTTGCTTCATGTTTGTATCAGAGAACAAAAGTGAATTACGCTCAGCAAATGTCACAGACTTTAATATTTACTTTAACATTTCCCAACCGACTGTTTGAGAACGTGTTGGTTTCATCAAGAGCTGAGAAGCTTCACAATGGAAAATACACAGAACAGTGATAAAAATTCATAGCTGCACGTGGTTTAAAGACTAAACTGTAGAACTTTAACCTTATGAGAAGAAAAAAACCACGTGGATGGAAAAAGTTCACATGTATGAAGCTGCTGCAGATTAAAATAAGTTTTTACTGGAAGTTAAATGAGGTTTCAAACTTTACAAACCTTGTTCCAACATAACGTGTGGATTAAAAATGTGATCTTGATTTTATTCACTAGATTTTTAGGGAGATTTGAAGTGAGACAGTCAACGTCCTGTCTCACTTCACTGTCTCACTTCACTGTCTCTGCTGACGTAAACCTCAGTTTAACCTCTGTTTTCTTCCGACCCCCCTCCCTGCAGGACAACCATTTCCGCAGCGCCCCCCTGGAGCAGAACATGCCGGTGCTGCTCGCCCTTCTCGGCGTCTGGTACGTCAACTTCTTCCAGGCCGAGACTCACGTCATGCTGCCCTACGACCAGTACATGCACCGCTTCGCTGCCTACTTCCAACAGGTCAGTGAGACCTGGACGGGGGTAGTTCATGTGTATTACATATGTATGCACGTGTAGTGCACGTGTAGTGCTGTACAACGTGTAAAAATATTCGGACACATTTTGACCTGATGAAGATCAAGGTCTTCCTTCGTTCCTTCTTCTGCTGAACTTTGTCACCTGTCGCTGACCTGACTGTGACTCGCTGTGTGTTTGGTCGTCAGGGCGACATGGAGTCCAACGGGAAGTACATCACCAAAGACGGCAGCCGTGTGAACTATCACACCGGACCAATCGTGTGGGGGGAGCCGGGGACCAACGGGCAGCACGCCTTCTACCAGCTCATCCACCAAGGTCTCACACGTGTCTCCACAGTCACAGTAGCTTGTAGTGTTTTTCCTCCACACCGCAGCGACACTGGGCAGAAGCTGGGGGGTTGTTCCTGGTACTGAAACATCACACATGACATAAAAACACTGACTAGTCAGAGAAGCACCACCACAGCAGCCTCCTGCATCTGTTTCCCAATCGCTGTTGCTATGACAACCTACACTGTTCACACTATGTGCAGTAAAAAACCTGGAAGTAAAAACATGCAGTGTCGAGCTGAGGTGGACATTTAGAAATAAAGCAGCTGCTGTAGTTTTTACCACAAATCACCTTTAACAGACGTGTGGTCTGTTCAACACCAGCAGGTGGCAGCAGTGATGTCGTTTACTGTGAACCAGGATTATCAGTCAGCTCCTCTGTCAGTAACCGTAGTCCTGCACGTCATCAGCTTCATAAAACCTGGATCAGTTCTTGTGTGATGATCAGGATCCTCTTCTTTCCTCTGCAGGTACTCGAATGATTCCCGCTGATTTCCTCATTCCTGCTCAGTCTCAGAATCCGATCAGAGACAACCTCCACCACAAGGTAATGTTACCCGAGTCTGCCCCACCTGTCCAGAGACCTGAGACGCTGCTGGACTGACTGCAGGTCTCGTACTTTCAGAGTGACGTTACTTTAAATCAAATCTCTGACACGGCTCAGCCTCCATCTTTGATTGGTTCTGTCTGCTGCTGTGTTTTTGTCTTCAATTCTCCCTCTTAGCAGCTTTTGGACCCTGACACTCTCGCTCTGTGTCTGTGTCTCTCCAGATCTTGGTGGCGAACTTTTTGGCTCAGACAGAAGCTCTGATGAAGGGAAAGACTCCAGACGAGGCTCGTAAAGAGCTGGAGGCCGGCGGACTGAAAGGAGACGCTCTGGAGAAGCTGCTGCCTCACAAAGTGAAGTCGAATCATTTCTGTTGTTAGAAACAGTGAAGCTCATGTTTTTACTCAAACAGCTTCGTCTCTGACTTATCTTCTTATTCATCAGGTGTTTGAAGGAAACAAGCCGAGCAACTCCATCGTTTTCAAGAAGCTGAGCCCGTTCATACTGGGAGCTCTGGTTGGTGAGTACTGGAGAACTGGTTTGAGCATCAGAGAAGAAGAGTAAAGTGATGGAGACCGCTGCTGCTGACGTAGTGATCAGTCTGGAAAAAAAGGAAAAACATTCAATTTAGACATGTAGATGACAAACCGATCAGAGGAGGGAGGGGGATGAATGGACGTCAGTCTTTCATGAATAATTATGGGAGCTGAAAGTGATCACAGACGGCGTGTTCAGCGTAGTGTGTTAGAGGTTGAAGGATTTCGAGGCTTCAGCCCTCATGTTGTGATCAGATGCAGGATCTAGTTCACACCACCTCCCTCTGACACTTGGAACCTGGATATTCATCAAACATCTCAGAATAAAACGAATATTAAAATACTGACATTTTCTCTTTTCAGCCATGTATGAGCACAAGATCTTTGTTCAGGGCGTCATGTGGAACATCAACAGCTACGACCAGTGGGGGTGAGTCGCTCACACTTTATTCCAGCTTTTTACTGGAGCTTTCAGTTGCACCCCACAGCCTTCCTCAGCAGATGGTGTCACTGAGCAAAACTGTGGCATTCAACAGGAAGCTCCAGAAAAAGGCAGTGGGTGAAGTTAATGCCTTTAAAACAACATGTCACTAAATAAATCACTGATCATTTGACTTACTGTGATTTTCTGATGTAAGAACATATTAGGTGTCCCTAATAAACTGACCCGTTCTGCTCGTCTCCTGTCCGCAGCGTTGAACTGGGGAAGCAGCTGGCAAAGAAGATCGAACCGGAGCTGAAAGACAACGCCGAGGTGACGTCTCACGACTCGTCCACCAACGGCCTGATCAACTTCCTGAAGAAGAACTTCGCCTGAATCATCCTCCACCTCGTCCTCGTCCTCCGTCTTCATCGTCGTCGTGTTGTCTGAGCTGTGGAAACAAGCACTTTGTCACTTGGTCCGAGTTAAATGTTGCTTTTATCTGAGGACAAACTTCTGTAAATGTGCAGATGTTACTGTAGGTGCCCCCACCCCACCCACTGTAATGTAGTCAGCACTGCCTCCAAAATAAAAGTCCTGTTTGTCACAGAGTGTGTTGTTTTGGTTGGAGATGAGACACGAGGACACAATCACTTCATCTGCTCGTTAAGCTGAGATTTAAGATGATAAACAAACAGCTGCACCGATTAATGGATCGACTGTTCTAACCTAAAGCAGGTCGACCTACGTTTAACAAGGAGGATTAAACTTACTTAAGTAATAAAACTACATCATTTAAAAAAAAATACAAAATCCAACGTTTGTGCTGGACGGAAGCTAAATTTCACTTTCACCTGTTCTCCAACAAAAAGTCCTGTTGCTCACATAGAATAAAAACCAGTAAGAAAACCAGAGTGTAGAAATACTGTTACAAGTCAAAGTACAAATAATATACTTAATATACTGTCACTTATTCATGAAGTACTACAGTAAAGTACATCATTTGATATGATGTATTGTTGCTCTGTGCTTCCTGCTGCTGTCGGGACTTTTTGCTCCCAGTAAAATCTCTGACAAACAGACCATGGTGCAGGTTGATTGATATACTACTTTACTACTACTGTGTACTTGTACTCCACCACAGTTATCAGACAGATGCAGCCACTGTCAGAGCTGAAATGATTAACGACCTGATGACATTTCCGTTTTCGTTTCCTAACTTTTCAGAGCTTCTTCTCATGTAAATAGTTTGATTTCTGGCTGCAGGCGTTTTTATAACAGTTTATCAGAAATTATCAGCACGTTGATCTGTGAGGAAAATAATTACCTGCATCCACCCATCATTATATAAATAAGTCCAGGTCAGCTCCACCTTTACCTTTGTACACTGTGATGATACTGAAGTAGAAGAGCTTAAGTTTTATTACGAACATGAAATAGTCTGATAAAGTACCTCACAGTGCACTGGAGTCCACAGGTGGAGTGATCATTCTGAGCTTCAGTTTCCTGCTGGAAACAAAGTGATTAAAGGTTAAAACCAGATTAAAATGTGTGAAATCTAAATGAAGTCTGGTGTTAGTGAGCGACCTACAGCGAGTTGTTTGGAGAGGGGGAGGAGGAGGATATGTGCAGGTCCTGCCTGTGAATGAACTATTCAACCTGCTCCTCCTCTCAGCAAACGAGCAGCAGGTTATAATAAAAAACACCTGTTGGCAGGAGCGCAGCATACCTGCTTGCAGGTGACTGACACCGAGCAGGACCGCCTCTGAGCTCACACGCTGTCAGAATGCTGAGCTCTGCCTGCTTCTGTGCTGCAGCTGCGGCCGTCTACACCTTCACCCTGCTGAGGACGCTTGGACGCCGCTCCGATGGTGGATTTTGGTCCGGGGCCCTCGTAGGGGCCCTCATAGGGGCCCCTCTCTATTTTATTATATCTCCAGTTTTCTGTGGGCTGGTCCTCCTCGGCTGCAGCCTCCATCTGATCTGGAACACAGCGAGGAGACTCGAGCTGCTGCCGCCGCACAACCGAGCCGTGCTGATCACAGGTGAGACTGAACACACCCGCAGAGACACACACACACTGAGACACCTGCAGCCTAATGACTAACACATTAACATCTCTGAGGTCTCCGTAGACGTGTTGGACGGAGGATTGTGTTGTGATGAATGTGTGTATCACCAGGACTGACTCCTCACAGACTGAGGACGGTTCTACTTCGTCCTCTGATGTTTCAGCTGACGAAGCAGTTTGTCTACAGTTCCAGTCGATCATGATTATCAACATTAATCACTGGAAGAATGAATTAAGTACAGTTAAGTATTTCTACATGAACGCGAAGCATTTTGATCTTTACTTCTTCTGCAGTACCGCATGTACCCGACAGCTGCAGCTAATTATCTGACACATGAAACTTATGATAGACTTCTGAAAGCCAACAGGGAGAAAATCTGATAAAATTTGGAGGGGCCGACCCCCACATTGGGGAACACTGGACTAAACTATTTAGTCTTATATTTAAAACCACCGTGTTAATCAAACTGTGTTAAACTGAGTGATCAGTTTAAATCCATTCATATCAGGTGAAGAACTGACTCTGCTTCAGTTTCCACTGGAATCAAGATGATGCTGGTTAGTTTCCGTCTGGTTTGTCACTGAATTCCATCACAGCATATTTACATAAAGCTGAGCTTTTGAATTTAGACTAACTGGTAGATTGAGAGTTTTGTCTTGCAGCTCAGCATCATTTCTGCATTACAGCGAGGACTTCTCCAATCTGCCTGTCAAACATTTTACCCTCACACTGTGAAGAAGAACCACACATACTTTGGGCAGAGACTCTTTCACAACCCAAAAATAGAGCTATCCAGCGTTTTCTAGCACAGAACCATGTCCTCATATTAGGAGGTACTGACTCTCATTCCAGTCTCTTTACACTCTACAGCAAACCTCCCCAGTGCCCGCTGAAGGTCTGATGAAGCCAACAGAACATCATATGCAAAAGCAGATAAACTATTTGAGGTCTCCTAATTGGACACTGTTCCTTTCGTAGCTGCACAAACAGGACAAATTTCAAACCTGGTTTTACAAGGACTAGATGGCTCATAATGACCCCTGATGGTCGCAGGCCTTCCTGCCAGTCCACAGGTACTGTCCCTGTCCTGTCCTAATGGCATGTAAAGGCTGCTGCTGGTCAGCTGAGGATTCCTTTGACTCCTCCACAGAGGACATGTTGGTTGGTCTCAGGAGTTCGTCAGAGTCCCCTGTCCAATGATATCTTCAATCTGGGTCAGCAGTTCTCGTTGGCTACAGAGCACAGCTTAAGATAAACCTTGTTTTCCATTTGATTGTTTGCCAGAACTTGTTTGAGGCCAACAGAATGTCTTTCTCCACAGCCTCCCTGACTTACAGACGGGGGTCTCAGCTAGGACCTCCTAGCCCACACTGACTACACGTTTAGGTGTAATCCCCAACCATCTGATCCAACTCACCACCGGATGGTGATCCATTGCCAGTTGTGCTCCTGTCTTCACCTGGGTCTCAAAGACATACAGCCTCAGATCTGATAATACAACCACAAAGTCAGTCACTGATCTGAGGCTTAAGGTGTTCTCATAAGTTAACTTATGAACACCCATACAAATCCTTGTTCACAAGGAGCCAGAGCGAGAAACAGAGGGATAGGCACACAGCCTGTATGGTCTATACAGGCTGTGTGCTTTGGAGGGAAAGAACTAAAGGTCAGATAAACGTACTGATTTTCTAAATAAATACCATGATTGCGTTGACTACTGGCTGGTAGAGGATCAAAGCTGTTGTAGGTTTGAAGCCATCACCAACTACAAAAATCAATTGTGCTGAGACTTGATGTACGGGCTGATGCTACGTACGTGTCTTATTTAAACTAGAATCTGGAGCCAAGTTGGAAAAAGACCAACATATAACTCCCAGGAGAACCCTGTGATGACCTTACTGTGTTACTCACAGAAAAAATTAAGATATGTTAAATGATTTGGAGGCAGTTGCCCGTTTTGCCTGCTTGTTGATTCCACTTTGTTTCTACCTAGTTTCACTTGTCAACCAACAGATGCAACAAATCCAAATACAGAGTAGCAGAACAAAAGAAGCCAAATGACAGTTTATCTGATGTAATTACACTATCATTTAACTACTTTGGAATAATGTGTGAACACTCCCAACAAAAAGCAGTTTTTCCTGTTCTTCTCACCCAGATAGAGAAAAGAAAATGGGCAACAAACCCCAGGTTTGTAGTCTGTATGCCAACATTAACATAACCACAACTTAAATGACAGCGTGTTAATATGCAAAAGTTACCCACCAATTGTAGTCACTTCACCATGTTGGCCTGCAGCAATCAGCTCAGTCCAAGTAAAACAACATGCTTATTGTACTGAAGGAGGAAATGACATGGCCAGAACATGAGTACTCCACACAGAAGAGCCACAGACAGACAGCAGGATAAAATCCAGAATGTTCTAGCTGTCCATCTGAATTCTAACCAGAGGTGGCAAAAGTACACAACTAGACTCCAGTGTAAAAGTAGCAGCTGTGCAGAGCAGGAATCGAACCACAGACCCCATGACTGGTAGACAACCACGCTATTATTGCTATAACTAGTACTTGGATTCAAAATGTTAGTTTAGTAAAAGTACAAAAGCACAGGGATCAAAATAAAGGATAAATAAAAATGCTCATTATGACATATGTGATTATTAACGCATGAATGTATAAACGGCTAAAGAAGCAGCTGACAGCTTATCCGTTTACTGAACCTTTAGTCACTCAGAAAACATGACTGACATGACACCTCTCACACTAACTACACACATTCACACCTGGCCGGTGGCCTTCCAGTCACAAGTTCAAGCTTTAGAATTAGTTGTTTTCCCACTCGGCTGACATGAAAGTCTGTGAAACTGCGCTGAGCACAACCTGCTGAAGGACCAAGCAAAAACCAAGGGCGTAACACTGGGTCTAACATGTCTGTGAAGATTCTCAGTCATCCAGATAAAGTTGTCTGAAGATTGAGTCATGGCAACTGGACTTCTTTCTTCCAAGTAGAG
>JAUYWH010000024.1:23712171-23728649 GCA_034779795.1 Ctenopoma multispine | reverse complement strand
TGGATGTGTGTGTTTGTTAGTCCATGTGTGTGTGGTCAGCTGCAAGGTCTTTGTTGTAGAGTCTGACAGCAGTTGGAGTAGTTGGAGCAGTTTTAGAATATGGTGCTTTGTTATCCATTAAACTACCAAACTGTAAATACAGGTAGAGACGAATTTGTTAAATGAGATGTCAGTGTCTGTGTGAAGACACCTACTCTTTAGCTTTCAGCTCTGGTCGGTCCAGATACCAGTGCTCATCACTGATGATTCTCTTCTCGTCTTCTTCCAGCTGCTTCTTCGTGTCAGCATCCAGACCTCTCTGCATGAACTGTCATCAAACAAGTCATCGTTATGTGACTTTCTGTACGAGTAATGACGATTCAATTAAAACACCGACGTTTCTCTCACACGTAAATAACCTGACAACAAACTGGAATCACAGTATAGTGATATCCGTGAAACACACACTAGAAAACACAGTTGGCGTTCATTTAGTCAAATTTAGAAGTCGTCTGGTAGCTGACTTATAAACCGAATTAATTACTGGTCTAAAATGTACATAGAATGTGTTGGTTCGACATTTCTCATAAGTTGTTGTTGTCAGTAAAGCAGGAAATCAATTATTCTGTGATTTCGGACTGAAGTTCGGCATAGCGCTAACAGCTAGCATAGCTAGCTAATACACAAGGTGTTAGCGAACAGTGCTTCACTCACCTTCATTCGCAGGAGGTTTTTGGACAGTTTCACCGAGTCGTTCGCCATAGTTTAAAGCTGTTTAAAGAAAAGTGACCAAATTACACCAGGTTTTAATCGCTCATTCATTCACTGAGCTTTTGGCTAAAACCACGAGCAGCGGCTCCACGCAGCTCAGGGAGAAGCAGTCGAACGTCGAGCAGCTGTTCGCAGTTAGCAGACCGGCTCATCTACGTCCGAGAGCACTGATATTCAACAACACAAATATCAGTTTGCTTTAGTTATAATCGATTTAAAAACATAACGAGGTTCTTTGTAACAGTGTTCATCTGTGGTGTTAATCAGGTCATTTTAATCTGTTATTTTCTGTGAAATAAGATGATTTAGAATCATTAAGGGGGATGAAGATGTTCATGCAGCCTCGGTGTCAGTAAAAAATTGAAGTTAATTCTTGGGTAATTCTGCCTCATGTTGTTAAAACACTGTTTGTGTGCTGTTGATCAATCTGTGTTGAAACTGCTGCAACATTTGACACAACTTCCTCTGCACAGATCACGGAGTCACTTCATCCACTGTGCACAGAACATGTAAAGACACACACACAAATCTGTGTTTCACTGACCTTCCTAATATTCTGACCACCTCATGGACAATATGTAAACGGGGGAACAGTCCAGTTGAAATCTGAGCTCAGTAATAAGACAGGAACTAAATAAAATTGACTCTTGTCTGATTCTTAAAAATGTTCCACACCACTGATTTTAGTTAAAAAGGCTCCAACAGCTGAAGCTGAAGGTTGTTTAATAAAGATCTGACAGGTCTGTCTATATGAACATTACAGGAACAACCAAACATCCCAGATGGACGTTCACGTGAGAGTTTAACAGTTAATATGATGTTTCACTCAGATGAATTATTCAGTTCTTGTTGTTCTCACTCCTCCACAGTTCAGCTGACAAACACAAAGAGAGGAAATTATTCTGAAAAAAGATCCACTTCACTTTATTAACTGCGCTCAGGTTAAAAAACCTTTGTTCACAGAGCAAAGATTTTATTCAATTCACACTAGTTAAACTTGGAAACAGGTAACAAGTTCCCTGAACATAGTTTATCAAGGTTGAACTGACTCAATTAAGTCAACTGAGGTCAAGAAAACCAGTCCAGTTAAGTCGAGATTTTACGTTGACTCAGTTTTTCATCTGAACTTTCAGCAGATGTCTGAGGACCACGTTTGGTATCAGACATACTGATGCACAGACCGAGACCTGGGGCATTAAGACCAGACCTGTCCAGAACTAGGACCAGACCCAGAAAAGTTCCTCAGAACTGAACAGACCCAGGATCTTCAAGATCTGTTTATCCTCAGATAAACTCCTGAACCACCAGCTCCTTCAGGGAGCGGTGGGACACTTCCCCCCTCTCAGCGTCTCTCAGCACAGTCAGCTCCTCCTGTAACTGGGCCACAGGACGACCCAGCTGGTATCCTAAGTCCACCAGGAGCTCTAACAGTGCCGCTCTGTATTGGGTCAGCCCATATCGTCGAACCGGAGGCAGCGCTCTCTGTGCTACAGTGAAGGCCTGCTCCGGTTTGTCCAGGTCCCGGTAACAGACGACGAGGGCGGAGAGGGTGGGTACGGTTAGGGTGGGGCTCTGCCACGGTAGCAGCTTCTCCTCAATCTCTAGAACCACCTGAAGCTGCTCCAGGGCCGGTTTGAACTGTCCCGCTCGCACCAAACTGTGGGCCCGTTTGTGCTCCGGCTCAGTGAAGAATCTGGGGAAGTGAGGAGAGTGTCTGACGCAGCGGACCCCGTACAGTTTGGCCAGGTAGTCCTGCAGAGCCAGCCGGCGCTCTGAGATGATTTCGGGACTGAAGTTCCGGGTCAGGTGTTTGCGCGGGAGAACCACCTCCTCCAGCTCCTCGTTGAACTCCTCCACCAGTTTGTGGTGGAAGCGGAAAAAGTCGCTGTAACGGCGCTCGACAGACACGCGGCGGGAATCGAAGCTGCCGGAACGCATCACGACGACCTGGTACACCTGGGGGCAGAGGAACCAGAACTTAGAGCGGCATGTGACCAGTCATGTGACCAATAAGAACCAAGTCAAACTGAAGTTATAAATACACAATGAGATCATCACGATAAATAATCACACATCGGATTTAAACTCATCGTGTTTGATGTGTGTTGGTGATTATTGATTATAGATTTTGTCTTTACATCATGTTCAAGTTTCTAATCTGACAGCTGTCAGAGGTGAAGCTGAACTGTAGTCAACACGAGCATGAAGTAATTTAAAACAGAAATACTCAGTTATTATTAAGTACTGATACAAATAGGCACTTGAGTAAATGTACTTAGTTATTTTCCACCACTGGATACCATAATAAATAAAATTTTAATCATTAAAGTTAAAAACTACACCATTAAAGAGATGAACACATTATAATGAGAATTTACTGCTGATCCTGCAGAATGAGTACTTTAATCATGTAAACTGTAGTATTTCTACACTGTGGTATTACTGCAGTACCTGGACCTGAACTCACCACATATTTGGACAAAGCCTCTTCAACGATTCGAGTTGCTGGGATTTCAAACAGCAGCCTGACGGGTCGCTCTCTCTGCTTCACTGCCCTCAGGTTCTGCTGCAGCTCCTTAGTGGTTAAACTGGAACAACTGGGAGCTTCATCTGAACACAAACATGTACTTGTAAGTGGTATTTTATTCTGCTTTATAGTTCTACTCCATGTTGTTTGGGAAATATTAGAAATAGTGTTTTTACTACACAACAGATTTGGTTTCTGCAGAAACTTATAAACAGCTTCAAGTTATTACTGCAGTACTGATACTTAGTGAGTTAAAGTACATTTTAGAGTATGTAGTTAGTACTTTATCTTGACTAAAGTGTACTTCTACTTCCACTTTGACTTGAGTACTGTAGTGGAACCACTTTTCTTCTTTTATAAAATGACCACAGAAACTAACAATTTTACAACTGCAGGTCACAAAATGATGCTGTTAAACTCTGGGTGGATTTTAATTTACCTGGAGCCAAGGTTGGACCCGGTTCTGCCATGTGATCCCACGCTGACAGCTGATCTACAGAACACATCAAGACACAGTCACTTCATCGAGCTGCAGCTTCACTCAGCATCCTGCTCTAACTCTGTTTAACAGCTTTCACAGTGATACAACAGGGATCAAACTGGTCTTACTGTCACTGGTGCAGCTCAGCGAGGTATCGACAACAGCCAGAGGAGACAATGGTCGAATGTGAAAACACACATGGAGGAGACGAGAGAGAGGAGGAAGTTGATACCAGCAAATGAGTGGAGGACGGAAAGGGTGCAGAGGGAAGTGAAACTGCTGGTGAACTGTCAGAGTCAGCAGAATAAGATCTTTAAAAAACACTGGGGTTAAAAATGCAGAAGAGAGTTGGCTCCATTCACACCAGGCGGGTGGTGTCACAGAACTCAGCCTGTTACTGGAATAAAAAGTGAAAGTGAACAGGTTCTGGGGTCAGTGACCCGACACAGTCTGCAGCTTGCTGCAGTTCTGCAGCTGAAAACAAAGTCACTGATCCAAATCACAGATGTTGTTCAGTTAGCAGCTGCTCTTTGTCAGGTCCAAATGTTTCAACCTGATGTGACCACAGGTGGGCTTCACCTTTGACTACGGAGGTGTCAAACACAACAGCACTGGACAGAAAACACAGTGAAGCAGAGAAACACCAAAAACAGAATTATTAGATAAGTATTAGATTCATTAGTTAATTCACCTTTTTTTAATCAGGGACAGTAAGTTAATGGCAGTTTTATCACATTAATTAATAGTTTTCTCGTTACCTTTGTGTAAAACAAACATTTTCCTCCTGCAGTCTGGTCACATGCACTTCTTCTGTGTTCCAGTAAGTGGAGACAGTTTCCCATGTTTTATGAGGGGTGGAGGAAGTACTCACTGGTTTTACTGAACTAAATGTAGTAAAACTACAGTGTTAAGTCCGGCTCCACCAGGATGTCAGATCAATACGTGCTATTGCCTGAAGGTTTGCTGTGTCTCCCAGCACCGTCTCCTGGAGGAGATTCCAGGAGACAGTTACTCTAGGAGAACTGGACAGGTATCGGGATGATGGTGCGGAGGGTCCAGGGTTTCTCATGGTGCACGATAATGTCCGGCCTCATGTGGCAAGAGTATGCAGGCAGTTCCTGGAGGATGAAGGAATTGATACCACTGACTGGCCTCCACACTCACTTGATTTACTTAATTCAACAGAACATCTCTGGGACATCATGTTTAGGTCCATCTGATGCCACAAGGTTGCATCACAGACTGTCCAGAAGCTCAGTGATGCCCTGGTCAGGATCTGGGAGGAGATACCCAAGGACACTCTCCGTCATCTCATAAGGAGGATGCCCCAACATTGTCAGGCATGCAAACAAGCACATGGGGGCCATACAAACTACTGAGTACCAATATGAGTTGCTGCAATGACATTTCAGCAAATTGGACTAGATTGCCGCATCAGTTTTTCAGTTACATTTCTTGTTGACTTCGAATTAAGCGCCAGAGTTACTTTCAATAATTAATTCATCTAAACCTTCTATATGTCTCATAGACCCAATCCTGACTAGACTGCTTAAAGGACCTTTGATCAGCACGTCCATATTAGAGCAGAGCATGTTTAAAAGACATAAAGGCTTGGATGTCCTGTAATTTTCTACTCCTTATTAAGAAGAACCTCAAGCAGGAAAGCACCTATGTAGACCTTGTTTTTCACCAACTTGTCCACAGACGGTGCAAGAAAACGGACACTCTCCTGTATGAGTCCTCTCATGGATCTGCAGAGCACTGGTAATTGTTGGTAAGTTCAAGTCAGTGGGTGCTGAACCAGATTCACGTAACATTAAAGTGGTTGAGCTGAGCCACGTCTGGAAAGGTTCATTGAGGTCTGATGTTTCATTTGTTGACAGACTCTGATTAATAGTCCAACTGTCAGATATGGGGAATGTTCCGGTCAATTGATCAGCAGCCTGCTGGTTGTCTGGTGGACTACATTCCTCATTTAGTCCTGCTGGCTCCTCTGTCTTTATCCAGTTCAGCAGCTGTGGCCTGTGGCAACTTGTCTTCTTGTTAGCATCAGTTAGGTTTTTACTAAACAATGATGGGGACAAGTTGATGGACAAGGATTTGTCCACAAAGACCCCCATAACTGTCATCCAAAAGGGTTTTTATCCGATTCACTTTCACTTTCTCCTTGAGGCCTTTGTCAGTTTACAGGAGATCTTTCTGATTTGCTCTGCAGATGTGACCTCCCATGTGTATGTGTTGCTGCAGAATCGCAGTATTCATGAAGTTCCTTTGGCAGATGGGACACAATAGTTGGACCTGCAGGGGTAAAGTTGCCTGGTGAACAGCTTGATGTGTCTTCTTCCTTTGGTGGTGAAACCTCGGCTGCACAGTTTACTCCGGTAGGGGTGCTGGCTTGTATGAGTCCTCTGACAGCTGAATATTCTGTTGCAGACCAAACACTAATTTGGGTACAACACCGTTTTGTCATTGGTCTCTAAAAGCAGCTGAAGTTTTTGTTCAGGGTGTTTTAATAAAAAAAATCCAGGAAATTAGGTCAGATTTGGACAGATGAGTGGATCAGGTACAACATTGACAACATCTTCACTTTTATAATTCACTGTTCTGTGTTTGGTCCCAACTGAGTCAAAAGGTCTTTATAGGGTTTGCTGTCAACCTGAAGACCTGAAGTGTTGCTGCTGAATCAAAGTAGAGATTACCTTGAGAAAGGGGGACTGGCACTGAAATCACCTGCTCCTCTTTCTTGATGAGAGAGGCCGCCCTCTGGTGTGAGATCACAGATGAATTTGAAAGGCGCTTTTGTCTGCACCTGAAGAAAAACTCCTAAAGACAGCATGGCTGCAGAAAGGCTCCGATTCCTGCATTTGCTCTGTTGGGCTAAAGCTGCAAGCGCATCCAGGTCATCCAGAATCGCACTGATTTTGAAGCTGGGAGCTCAGAGCCAGGCTTGTTGCTAATAAAGTGATTATTGCTAAACATCAGAGATGACTTGTTGGTTTGAGATGAGAATCCCAGCTGGGAATCAGAGAAATCACAGAGCATGTGTTGGTGAACAGCTGAAGTCAAGAACTCCATCTGTGAGGTTTCAGGTGACGGCTCCTCTCTGCTGTCACTCAGGTGAGCACACTGAGCTGATATGCATCTGGCTACACCTGATTGGATCGGATCTGATCGATCAGCTGCAGCTGGTGGATCTATTTCATTTGCAGGTTGAGGAGCAGCTGCAGCAGAGAGGAGATGGTGGCCTCGCTTTAAAAAAATTGAAATTCAAAGACACGGTAAGTGAGATTTCCAAACGCAAGATTCATGAACACATTATACTTAGTTAACATAAAAGTTCAGTCTTCACAGACTTTAATGTAAATGATTCGACTGAGAATTTAAGATTAGTCTGAAAATTATGAGACATCAGAAACAATTTGTCACCTGAGTGAACTGCAAATGTGTTAATTAAGTATGAAATACTTACATGATCAGCTGATAGCTGAGATTCACTTTAAATATATTTCAGCTCTGATCCAACCCTCGTATGAAAATAACAAGAACCAAGTGACAGCAAAACAACACGTCTGTAGAGCAGGACACCGGTGTGCACATCTGCACGCAGCAGGTACCAGTTAGATCCTGCTGCACAGACCAGAGCACAGATAAAACACCTACAGTAGGTGTTAATAGTGTTCTTCCTTCTTCCTCTGAGGGTCAAACACCTTCAAACTTACAGTTTTTCTTCTTAAACATAAAAAATTATCTATTCTATAAAAAAACTCACCAGTGTTTCCACTGAGAGATAAATCATTCAACTGGACGTGCTGTGGTTTGGCTTGTTTTCTCCGCGACACGTGACACGACTAAATGAGAAGAGACAGAGACTCACGGACAGGGAGGGACTGAATCAGACCTTCTGTTGAGCTGTGTGACGTTTAAACTGCAGACTGTGTGTTTGTGTTGTTACACCTGCAGAGAAATGGTTCACAGACAATCCTTTTACAACCTTTACCTAATAAACCTTTTAAATCCAACAACACTGCTTTGTGTTCTAGTTTTTAAGCAGGATACTGATCAATTATCTGCTGCTGAGCTGATCTGTGTTTGTTCTCCGTCTGCTGTGTTTTGGTGCCTCTGGTCATTTCTGTGCTTGTTGTTGCTCCTTGTCTCCTCATTTTATTCTCTGTGATCACTGACGGCCGTTTCAGCTCCTCTACATCGGGACAGAAACAGCAAGAGTAACATCCAGCAGCACCTGCAGTGGTGACGCACACAATCGACCAGAGTCCAACATTTTATTACATCAGCTTTGTCTTTTACTAATAAACGTGAACATTATTGGATGTAAACACACAGAGCAGGTGTATAAAATAAAGGCACTTAATTTACAACAACCTCCATAAAATAGGCACTTTTCTCTTTTTACAGATATGTACACACCTCTCATCAGGACACTACACAGTAACACAGGACGTCGTCTGCTGCAGATAAACACACACAGTTTCAGTAAAATCTCATTTAACTTCTGCCTCGTGGGACAAAGCATCTGCTGGTGTGAAGCTAAAAACTGATGTTGAATCTTTTACTTCACTACATTTGATCTTTTTTAATGATAAATTACATCATAACATCATGATGGATAAAGGGTTCTTTGAAATTAAACGAGGAATGAGTTGGATTTTTGTTATTAGTGTGGTAGAAAACTATCAGTAAATTACTGTAAAGATGAAGTTAAAGAGACATAAAAGAGCATAAAACAGGAGAAAGACGCTGGAGCAGGATTCAGGATTCATCTTCACTTTAACAAACTTCTAAAGGAGAATTTAATCCTGAATCAGCGATTAAATGGACGAATAAAAACTTAAGGACTGTTTTACTGAAAAGGTTTGAAGTTCCGCTGCATTCATAAGGATTTATTCTGGAGGAACATCACAGATGATGACTTCCTCAGAAGTGGAAGAAGGGTGATAAATTCTGATCTGTCACTGTCACTGTCTCCTTCACCTCACACAGTGCTCACAGAGACGCCCGACAGTCCAAAAACCTCTGGTGCAAACCAAAAAGAACAAGACAAGACTTTTAGTCCCACAGAGAAACATTCAACGACAGGAGATTTTTCAGGACTTGATCTAAGTTTAAGACGTTTTGAGAACTCTTAACACTGTGATTGAACTTTGGTTGTTTGTTGGTTATTTTGTACATGATATGAGATAACTGACAGGGCGGTTTCAGAGCTGTGATCTGTGCTGGTCTGACTGTGTGATCCTCCTCTAAACGTTCAGTAACATTAACCTTCAAATGACCAAACTGCTCCTGAGAGTCTGTGACTGCGACAGGACAGTGAAGGTGTAGTGAAGCAGTATGATGAAGCACTCTGGATGTTATGTTGTGAGCATGTACAAACGTGTGTGTGTCTGTGTGCTCTCAGTGGGACGAGCTGCGGTCGTTGGCGACGTCCTGCAGGCGGCGCAGCAGAGCAGAGTGGTTATCAGGACAGACTCTCTTAGGGGAACTTTCCTCCTCCAGGGCCATGCTGCGCTTCCTGGTGGGAGTCTCTCCAGTCCGGATCATACTGTTGATCTCCTGCAGAAGCTGAGGGGTCAAAGGTCAAAGAAAAGAGGTCAGAGTTCACAGTCCAGTGTAAGAGTAAAGGAGAGAGTTGATGTGAGTGATAAAAGCTAGTTCATACTTTCTATTTTACTTTGACAGATCTGTACTCGTACACGCACACGCTTCCAATAATATTACAACTGGGGTGTGTACAAAATGTAATGGCAACTCTGGACAGCAGTGAGGAGGAGGAGGAGGGAGAAGAAGAATTAGAAAAAGAAACAGAAGAAGGACAAGCCGAAAGAAAAGAAGGAGAAGGACAAGAAGAGGAAGAAGGAGAAGAAGAAGGAGGAGAAGAAGGACAAAAAGAAAAAGGAGAGGAAAGAGAAGAAGGGGAAGAAAAAGCAGAAGAAGAAAAAGAAGAAGAAGAAAAAGAAGAGGAAGGAGAAGGAGAAAAAGAAGAAGGAGAAGGAGAAGGAGAAGAAAGAAGAAGAAGGGGAAGAAGAAAGAGAAGTAAGAGAAGAAGAAGGACAAAGAGAAGAAGGAGAAGAAGAAGCGGGAGGAGAAGAAGGAGAAGACGAAGAAGGAGGAGAAGACGAAGAAGAAGGAGAAGACGAAGAAGAAGAAGGAGAAGACGAAGGAGAAGACGAAGAAGAAGAAGAAGAAGGAGGAGAAGAAAAAGAAGAAGGAGAAGAAAGAGAAGAAGAAGAAGGAGGAGAAGAAGGACAAAAAGAAAAAGGAGAGGAAAGAGAAGAAGGAGAAGAAGAAGGGGAAGAAAAAGCAGAAGAAGAAAAAGAAGAGGAAGGAGAAGGAGAAAAAGAAAAAGAAGAAGGAGAAGGAGAAGAAAGAAGACGAAGAAGAAGAAGAAGGAGGAGAAGAAAAAGAAGAAGGAGAAGAAAGAGAAGAAGAAAAAGGAGAAGAAGAAGAAACCAAAGGTCGTTACTTTACAGAGTAAAGGTACACAGTGTGGGGTCTTACGTTGGGGGGGCTGCTGCAGATGTAGTAAAAGATCTTGTCTCTGGGGGTCACCGGTGAGGGGCCCGAGCTGGTCTTGTGAGGTGAGATGTAAATTGAGTGTTTGCTGGACAGGAGCATCCGACGAGGAGAGCCGGTCCTCAGGGTGGGGTACGGACACAGAGGGGGGGACTCCACCTACACACACAAAGAGATGAATCAATGTAATCCCTGAAAATCTGAATTCAGTCTCATTGTCACGCTCAGACGTGAACCGTCAGACCCGCAAACAGCAACACATCAATCTGTGATCCAAAGAAATTCAGGACACAGACAGTAACTGACCGCCCCCCCCCCTCCCATCAGTAGAGTGGATGGGAACACACCCCAGCAGACGGCGAGGTTGGTGAATATCTCAGAGCAAAGTGTCTCATCTGTTTGATGTAAACGTTGTTGTAGAAGTGGATCAGGTCTCCTCGCTCCTCTTCACCTCCCGCACCGGAGCAGGATGAGTTCTTGTTAGATGTGTTGGTGGGTGTGGAGGGGGCACTGCCGGGCTGGGGGGCCGGCAGGGTGCTGCTGGAGCGAATAGGAACTGGACTGATGTCTCCACCTGCTGGGGAGAGAATAGAGGGGGAATGGGAAAGAGAGCGGCACAGACTTTAACTGTACACATTTGTGTTTGTACATAGGTGTTTTCATACCTGGATCCTGCTCAGTAGACGAGTTCTGTTTGTTGCTGCCAGAGTGACGTCTCCTCCGCTCTGAGATCAACACACTCCTGTAAACCTGAAACACACAAAGCAGCATGATGCAGTGATTTAGAGGCATCTGCTGCTGTGTTAGTCAGATCCGTGTCTGTTTATGACTCTCACATGGCTGCTGGCCTGAGGCTGAGTGCGGTAACACTTCATAATGTTCTGGAAGGACCGGTCCTCTTTGGTCACCTGTCAGAAACAAACAACACGTTTACTTCAGCAGAAAGACAAGCGCAGTGTTCGAACACACACAGACACACACAGACCTTGGCCATGACGTAGACAGCACACATGAGGAGCTGGTCGAGGTGTCGGTCCATCATCAGCTCAGTACAGTGGACCAGAGAATATTCAAAACACGTCCAGATCTTCCTCCTCAGCTCTGACGAAATGTCCAGTTTGGCACAAAGATCTCTGAGACGCACGCTGGCCAGGTGGTACACCTGTGAGGGGAGGATCCCAAGAGTCTTACTGTAAACACGACTTTACTGATTTAAGTTCTACACATACCGAGGTACTGTGGTCCATTTTAGGTTCCACTACTTACGTGCTATGTACCTAAACTACGAAGCTGTCGAACTCTGCGGAAACCTAAAATGATTTCACAGTCCACAACCAGCAGTGTGTGGGTTAGTATCAGGACCACGATGTGCTCCACAACACAAACTGAGCTATTGTTGGGAAATGAGCTGAGAGACAGTTTCTACGAACATTTATCTGGAAACAGTAAAATTCAGCTGAGTGACAAAAAAGTGCAGGACTCCAACCTTCCTGAAGAACAGAGACAGGGATCCTTTCCTCAGCGGACTTCCGGCTGGTTTGGCGACCGGTTTGCCGGCGGCTGATTGGACAGTGAGGGTGCCGGTCAGCGTCTGCGTGGACAGCGGCTGCAGCGTGGCTGCTCCCTGCCCGGTGACGCTCACCTGGACGGGGATGAAGGTGATTCCTCCACTCTCGTTGGCGATACCTGCAGAAGTCAGAGTGAGTTTTAATCATAAGTCACGGTTCACCTGTCACAGCTCTGCTCAGTGTTTCACTGACCCTGCACAGGTATGGTGACCGTCTGCCCGTTGTTGGCGGTGACTGTAGCAGTTGCCATGGTGACCACAGTCTGCCCGGCTGGGATGGCTGTGACCAGGCTGGTCTGACCCGTTTTGGCCACGTTGGCCGGTGTTGTACTGGTGGAGCCGGCGCAGGTGACCCTGGCGTCGCCGTCCACTGGGTCGACGAACAGACGCCGGCGAGCCGGGCCGGTGGGGGGGGAGCTGTAACGGTCCAGAAGGGTGGTGGGGGAGGGAGATACGCCTGAAGGAGGCAGGAAATACATCTTAACATCTGTCTCTTTACACCATGACCCTGACTGTGTATCAGTGTGATGAATAAAGACACACATTTACCTTTGACAGCGCTGCTGGTGTTGATGGGAGTGAGGGGATCGCTGCCAGGGCTGCTTTCATCATTTTGCTCCAAATACTGAGGAGGCATCACCTGAAACACACAGACACACACCAAGAACCGTGAACCCGCATTTTATGACTGAACCAGCATGAAGGAAAAAACTGCAGCTGTGATTAGACCTGAACCCAGGAAACTGCAGTAAATACAAAACTAACTGTGTGAACTTCTCCTTTGTCTCAGATAACTAACATACAGCTGCTGAACTGTTGCCTGTTTATTTGTTTCTACTAATATATAATTTAAGGATTTGATTGTCTCTGTTCTTCTGTGTGTATGTTCTAGTTCTTTCTACATATGGAAATTATTTAATTCATTGTTTTATTCTGTGTGAACAGTACAGAGAGAAATGGACAGTAAAGTTTATATTAAACAATACTAAAAGTGTATTCAGACAAATGCACATCATGAAGTGGATATGTGTTAATTATGTTTATTAAACTGTAAAGTGTGTCTTTGTACCGACTCACCTCCTGACATGTGGGTACGTGGTCTTTGGCCCCATGGAGACTCTCCCACAGCGGTGAGCCACCAGTCCAGGCCAGACTCTCCAGAACCTGCTCCTCCACCTGGTTCAGATGTTTCACCACCTCCCGAAACAGACCCTGCTCGGACCGCACCAACACCTCAATCACCTGCACACACAGACAGCCACTGAGTAAAAAGAACTTTACGTTTACCTCTTTACTCTGATCTTCAGTCAGACATTTCCAGCCTCTCCATCACTTCACTTTACTTGGCAGATGCTTTTATCCAAAGTGACTTACAAGGAGAAGACACCAGCAATCACCATTCAGGTTCTGTCAGTTCTGAGTTACTACAAACTAAAATCCCTGATAAGGCCCAACTCGTCAAGATAAAGAACATGCTAGGAATTGTTTAGTGCTAGACAGTTTTGTGAATGTGTGTGTGTGTGTGAGAATCATTTGAAATACTTTTTAAACAAGTGAATTTTTAAATGTTTTTTTAAAGGTGGTGATAGTCTCAGCTAGCCGAATGGAGCAGGGCAGGTCGTTCCACCAGCCGGGGACAACGGCTGGTGGACAACAGATGCTTTTGTCCAGAACAGCTACCAGTGAGTTATAAATCATCAGAACAGCTCAGACAGGGAGAAAACAGTGTCAAAAGAAACAGAGAACGTTGCAGAATATTTCCAACTTCAACAGAGTTTTGGATAATGGAAGTGAAGCTGCCGAGTGGACACAGAGAGGAACTCATTCTTCTAGCGCAGGACGACTGAGCAGAAAAGGGACCAGACTCTGTTTGTTGGCTGAGCTCAGTGGGAGAGGGGGTCTGTAGACCTGGATCAGGGTGTTCAGGTAGGAAGGGTCTGTTGAGTTGACCACTGTAGGGGAGTGTCACAGCTTCAAAGCCTCACAGACAAAACTCACCAGTGACATCTAGTGGTCAACCCCATTCTCCATCGTTAAAGTTAAAGTCCCAACACTGTAAAGCAGGAGGGAACAGCGAGGATTTCACATCCTCTTATAACAAATGAAACAGCGTTTGAATGAGTCACCTCACTTATGGTGTTTCAACACGACGAATGAAGCCTCATACGTCATCCGTTACCAGATGGTGATTTGATACGAGCCTCGACACATCACTAACCTGTCAGTATCTGTGTATCCTGTGTAGGTGGAGATGTTTCAGAAAGTATCACCTTATAGAAGTGATAAGCAGGCAGCTGGAAGATGCCGATCACGTTTGGGAAATCTCCTGGAGGTCTGTAGGAGAAGATGACGATCTCCAAACAGCAGGTGAGCAGAGAGCGATGGAAGATGTCCTGCTCCAGAATACACTACAACACACACACACACACACACACACACACACACAAACACACACTTTCACTTCTAACATTTTATTTATTTGTTAAACTGTCCAGTAACCAGGCAGAATCTTTTTCTTGCTGCTGCAGCTTCACCAACTTTAACTTTTTAAGACACTGAGAAGTTTTTCACTGTGGTCAGTGCTCAACACATCAACATATTCGCAGTTTCTCAAATGAAACTAAATCACAGTTAATAAAAATGTGCATTCGTTTGGAAAAGACACAAGATGAGTTCCTGTACCTGTGCTGTACATCCACTGTGGTGGTACAGAGTGCGTCACTGTCCAAATATAAATGGACTGAAAGTAAGAAAACAGAAAGTTTCACACTCACAGACAGGTCAGCGTCGCCCAGTATCATCTTTTCTCTCTCTATGATGGACTCCAGGATCCTGTAGTAAAGCGCCTCCGCCAGGTGGAAATACTTCACTGCCATGTCTGAAAGGAAAATGTTTTTCAGTAGGTGGAGAGAAACACACCTGTCACAGTAGATTTTCTGCTTGTGAAGTTGCGTACCTTTCCCCATCCCCCTGTTCTCTGCACCTCTCTCCTCATAATGCTGAGCGAACAGGTCAAACATGTCCTTCAGCCGCTGGCTGATCACTTCACTCGGGTCTCTGGCGCACGTCCTGAAACAAAACAGGGACAGTTTGTGTCCTTACACTGCAGGAAATAAAACACGAGTACTGAATAAGAGTACAGCAGGAAACTGGTACCGCAGAGTTTCTGCCAGTTTAGCGCTCCGTCCGTGTTTGGTTCCTGACAGCAGAGTGTGGAGACGTCCAACGCTCTTCATGGCGGACGAGATGGGAGACGCCAGGCTGTTCTCCTGCACATACTTCCTCCCTGTCAGCGGAGTGGAAACCTTCAGAGCTGAAGCCTGTGCATAGGACGGCAGCAGGTTCAGAAAATACAACACAATATGTCAAAATCATTTAAATTAGGCAAATGGTGTCTCACAGTGAGGCTGGTATGAAGCCTGAAGGTGGCGCTGTCCTGGTTCTCCACCGCCTCCCACAGGCAAGGTCCTGGTGTGCCAATTTCTTCATTTGCCCCCTCCCCTGTGAAGATCCTCTCATCCAGACTGCCCGTGGCCAAAACATGTTCCTCATACACCCGAGTGAGAGACAAACTGAGTGGAGAGAAGAAGAGAAGGAGGTAAAACAGATTCCTGTTGTTCCTACACACCTGTGGACACCTGCCCCTCACACCTGTTCAGATAAAACCAGGAGGCATCGGTTTAGGAAACTAATTCTAACTTCTCCTCAAATCCACGTTTTAGTTGGTGACTTCTGCTGAGTCTGTTTTACACTGTGTCATCACAGTCTGTGAAGAGTTCACAAACAGTTCACCTGAACATAAAGTTTCCTCTCTGGTACAAAACGTGTTACTGAAAACTGGGAACTGAACGTAGGAGAATCTATCTGACGTCCCAACAACCCTATTTTAAAGCTGCTTTCTCCTCTTTTTCATACAAAGTGCATCACCTGCACAGAGCGTGATCTTAAAACACTGAGGCACTGCAGAAACTCACAAACTGTCTCCGAAGTTCATGGGATCCAGGAAGCCGGTCAAACTGTCCTCTTTTCCTCTGAGGATCTGTGGGAGAACAAGGAGAGGAAACTTCATTGCCAATCATCCAGAGGTTTGACCAACTTGTAACTGAAATGAAAATGGAACCAGCTGTGGGAACCTAACAAACCTAAACCTAACCGAACAGAAACATGTCACGCTTTGGTCCATTTAGAGTTATTCAGTGAAACATTCAGTGCTGAGAATGTGTATTTGTCTTCTCACCCTTTTGTGGAAGAGTTTCTTGATGAAGGGCTTAAAGAAATGTTCTTTGACCCCTTTGGCCTCCAGCACCAGACCATCGTGCAGCTCACACAGCTGCTCCATGAAGCAGTGCGGACCTGAGGACGGTCTGAAGTCCTTACTGCTGAAGTCCTCTGGTAGACCTGGAGGACACAGACAGACACATGTAACCAGAACAACCAGCGAGCTGGTGACACAGAAATCCAGGCTGACAACATTTCAACATGTCTGTCTTGGTGTGCGTCTGTGTGTGTGTTTGTGTGTCTGTGTGTGTGTTTGTGTGTGTGTGTGTCTGTGTGTGTGTGTGTCTGTGTGTGTGTGTGTGTGTGTCTGTGTGTGTGTGTGTCTGTGTGTGTGTGTGTGTGTGTGT
>JAUYWH010000024.1:23678134-23690052 GCA_034779795.1 Ctenopoma multispine | reverse complement strand
ACACACACACACAGAGACACAGACACACACAGAGACACACACAGAGACACAGACACACACAGAGACACAGACACACAGAGACACAGACACACACACACAGACACACACACAGACACACACAGAGACACACACACACACAGAGACACAGACACACACAGAGACACACACAGAGACACAGACACACACAGAGACACAGACACACAGAGACACAGACACACACACACAGACACACACACAGACACACACAGAGACACACACACACACAGAGACACAGACACACACAGAGACACACACAGAGACACAGACACACACAGAGACACAGACACACACAGAGACACAGACACACACAGAGACACAGACACACACACACAGACACACACACACACACACAGAGACACACAGAGACACACACAGAGACACACAGAGACACAGAGAGACACAGACACACACACAGACACACACAGAGACACACACACACACAGACACACACAGAGACACACAGAGACACAGAGAGACACAGACACACACACACAGACACACACAGAGACACACACACACACAGACACACACAGAGACACAGACACACACAGAGACACAGACACACACAGAGACACAGACACACACACAGACACACACAGAGACACACACACACACAGACACACACACACACAGACACACACAGAGACACAGACACACAGAGACACAGACACACACAGAGACACAGACACACACACACAGACACACACACAGACACACACAGAGACACACAGAGACACAGATACACACAGAGACACAGACACACAGACACACACAGAGACACAGATACACAGCGTGTGATAGAAAACATCCATGTCTGTGTCGACATAATGAAAAGTGAACTGGCTTCATCACCTGTGTCTGGGTGGGATTAAGGACTCAGGAGTCCTTTTCAGTCATAAAGCTTAGTCGTGCGTCAGTGGAGCAGATTCCATCAGAGTCTTTAAGACGTTTCTGTTTAGGAACATTTAATTTTCAGACAGACTCGGTGACTCGTGGCTGCACAGCCCAGCTTTGATTGGAGACGTGTAATTAAAGGGGAAGTTTCTGCCTCATTGTCGTAACAAACCATTTGTGGCTGCAGGTGCTCGCTGACGGGAGACGCACAACTCACACATCCCGTATGTGAACAAAGGTTTGTTAGTGAGAGAAGAACTTTTACTTTGACCTATTCATAATAGTAATAAGGAGTGTAGAAATACTTTCATTAAAGGTACAATCAGCACAAAATATTTAAAGTAGCAAAGGTAAAAGTACTCATTATGCAGAGTAACTCACTTTAAAAAAAAAGATTCTTATGTTAGAATTACTGATGCAGACAGAGAGAGGTGAGGTACAGCAGTCAGGACTTCACTTTACTTTACTTTACTTTACTCTACTTTACTTTACTTTACTTTACTTCACTTCACTTTACTTTACTTTACTTTACTCTACTCTACTTTACTTTACTTTACTTTACTCTACTTTACTTTACTTTACTTTACTTTACTTTACTCTACTTTACTTTACTTTACTTTACTCTACTTTACTTTACTTTACTCTACTTTACTTTACTCTACTTTACTTTACTTTACTTTACTCTACTTTACTTTACTTTACTTTACTTTACTTTACTCTACTTTACTTTACTTTACTTTACTCTACTTTACTTTACTTTACTTTACTTTACTCTACTCTACTTTACTTTACTTTACTCTACTTTACTTTACTTTACTCTACTTTACTTTACTTTACTTTACTTTACTCTACTCTACTCTACTTTACTTTACTCTACTTTACTTTACTTTACTCTACTTTACTTTACTTGGCAGACACTTTTATCCAGACACAAACAATTACCTTTCGGTTTCTTTAAATTCTGACTTACTACAAACTAAGAGCCCTGATGAGATGTCCCATGACTTCTTCATGTTGTGGCTGCTGCTGCACCAGAGACCGAGAGACCAGTCCTCACTGAAACCAAACACAACGGTTCCCCAAGTGAGAACCCGTCTGATGCAGACGAGTGTGCTGCACATGTCTGTGGGTCTGTCTGCATAGACGCACTTTCTCTCTCAGGCTGGAAACTGCTGCGTAACACGTGTGTGCCGCTGTGGTGTGAATGTCCCCTGAGGATCAGTCTTTTCTTTGTTATTCTGTAGTTTAATCTTCACAAATTCTTTTTTCTCATTAACGTTGTTAATAAGTTGAATGAATCACACCGTCAGGAGCTGCTTCTAACTGCTAATGATAAAGATGAAGAACGTTACACATATTTCTGTAAGCAAAGGAAAAAAAGCTTTAAAGGGTTAATTCACTCAAAATGAAAATGTCAGCAGACACCGTTCATTCGGTCATCTTCTCTCTCTCCTCTTTTTGTGGTCTCCTCCTTCCTCTTACCACTAACTCCACCACCTCCACCCCCTCACACTCTTCGAGCTCATCGGCCGCTTTGATGGAGCAGCTTGTAAACGCCACCAATTAGGACGGGCAATTGGCACACAAAAGGGCTGCTCCTGAATGGTGATGAGAGGTGGGAGAGCTGTCAGAGGATCTGATGGGGGGGGGGGTGTCATGTTTTGACAGGATGAATAGACGGAGGAGTGGAAGTGGCTGAGAAAGGCTTTTGTTATGCTAAGAGACGAGCACTCTGCTCCTGGAGCTCATTCATGTCTCCTCAGCACTGAATGACTGGGTTTTATTATCGTGGAGCTGTGGAGGGATCGAGAGGAGACGCTGGTTCAGGCTCAAAACTTCACTTCTCAACTTCCAGCTGAAAATAAAATCCTGCCTCCTCTTGTCCCGCTGTGTATGAGGAGACTAAGAAGAAGTTTGAAAAACAACCACATCACCGTCTGATAAAACCACTTATTGTTCTGTACGGATTAGAAATGTCTGACGAGGAACATAAAGAGTTATAAAGCAGGTGTCAGGATTTTACAGCTGCATCTTAATTGATTTTAGAAGTTTACAGGAGAAACCCTGTGGTTCAAAAAACCATTGTTAGATCACTTCCTCCTCCTCCTCCTCCTCCTCCTCCTCCTCCTCCTCCTCCTCCTCCCGAGCTTCACGTTCCCTCCATCGAACCAACTTGTCTGTCCTTAACGTGCATCACGATACCCGAGTCTCCAGTGCTGCTGCGCAGGAGGAGAGGAGGCAGGATGCTGTTTCCTATACTCACTTCACAAACTCGGACTTCAGATGACTGGAACCAGGTTTTGTGGACTGACAGTCCAAGTTTGAGGAGGTGAAGATACCAGTCCACACTCCTTCAATCTGCAGCAAGACGCTGACCCCCACATTCTTCCTGGTTCTGCGAGAAGTATCTGTGATGTGTTGGTTCAGTCACCAGCTGAACCACATCAAGGTTTCTAAACCGTTTCTGTAGCTGTGATCAGTAAAAACAGGACAGAAATGAGACTAAAATCAAATGACTAAAAACGTTTTAGTGCAACAACTGAAACTAAATCTGACAACATCTCCACTCCAACTCTGATTCTGAGCTCGTGAGTCTGACACAGAACAAACATTAAAATTCACTGTGACTGATGTGGACCCGTCTACATCATGAGAAGCGTCATCAGGGAGGGAATGTCCCACATTCCTGTGTACGTTTATTTAGTTCTGTTGAAAGAAATCACAGAAGCTGTTAATGGAGAACTGACGAAGGAATCACTGAGACGCTGAGTGAGGAGAGGAACATGAGAGAGTCTTATTCGTGTTTGTGACGGAGCGGCGCTCATTAACACGGGGAGAGCAGACAGTAAATAAAGATGTCAGATGTGTTTTACTGAGCCTCTGAGAGCTGGAACAGGCTTTTTAAGGATTTAATGGATTCGTTAGATTTGATCCCTGTACCGCTCCTTCGGGGAGCGTCACTCTCAGTCTCACCACGGCCACTCGCACTGCAAACAATCACACAGCAACAGGGAAAATCATTACTAATGCTGCTGGTACCGCTCCGGCCCCAAAGAATCACGACACACAGCAGAACAGTGAAGTGACATCGTCACAGGAAGCAGATGCTGTACTTCCAGGAAGGAAAATGAGCATTTTAATAAAGTTTTAAAGAACAGGAAATATTCTAATGTAAATATCAAGTTTTTATATGTTATCCCTCATATACGTATATCACGAGTTACCAGATCTGAATAAAAGGTTTGATGTTTCAAGAACAAAACATGTTTTATTTTTAAATACAAAATCAAAAAAAAAAAAAAAAAGTTCAAATAAAGGATGTTTCAGTGTTTCAAGAATAATGTCATTTAAAAAATATTAATATTTCTGGAAATGGTTAAAATATTTGTGTTGAACAAAGACTCAGTAAATGTGTCTTCACCTGCAAGCAAACTAAGACATCCAGTAAATAAATGTACACATTACTGTAGTACAAGTACAATATGTTTTATCTGAAAGGATTTTTTATTATTATGTTTTATACATAAATATATTTATTAATTTTGTGTTTATGTGGTTGCTGCAGTTCTTCTTCTTCCCCTTAAATCCAACAGTGCAGACACGTATCTACATGTTTGTCCCCACCAGGTGTTCTACACTGTGTAGTAGTAGTAGTATGAATAGTAGTAGTATGAATAACGTATTTGATGGTGGTGTTATTTTGCAGAGTGAGGAGGACGACACCAGGAGCGTGACGGCTTCTTCCTTCATGGTGAGTTTTTTCCTGCGTGTGTGTGTTTGACTGCAGCACCGTCAGCATCCACACAAACTGACCAACACCACCACGTTCCCATGACGATATCCATCATGGCCTGCAGGCCCCTCTCTGCTTCTGCTGCATCCAGCAGCTGATACAGAAATAACACATGAACCAATGTAAAATGTATGAAGAGAAGCAGCAGAGCCTGATTTTTTTATATGTATACAGATATTTAACGAAAGTGAAGCTTTGCAGATGTAAATGATCCATTACTGATGAAGAATAATTAATCAGATCATTACCCAGGGGCTGGTTTTTATTTGTTCTGTTTTATATATTTAGTGCTGCAGCATCGTTATTTGACTAAATATGAATAATTTCTTGTGTCAGGCTGGTCACTGACCCTCTGTTTTATGTGGGGGGGGGGTCTGATTTCAGCACATATACACGTATGTTCACAGAGAATGTTTTTCAGAGGACCGGTGAGAGACACTAATTAAGTGTAAATATATTTCAAGAGAAGTTCTAATATTTCCAAATGACAGAAAGCTCATTATATTTAGAGGAAGCGTGAAAAGGGTTGGGTCACTTGGTTTTCTGTCAATGAAAAATCATGGCTTTGGTTAAATATTGAAAGATTGTTCTTATTATTATTATTTTCCATTGAATGAAGTTCTGTGAAGCAGCACACAGCGCTTCACTAACTGACACCAGCACAGAACATTAGAGACAAACCGTAAACCATATTAAATATAATAATCACTAGCTCACTAACAGGATGCGGAGGCTCTACGCCACCTCCTGGTTCCACAGACAGAAACAGGAAGAAAGAGCCGAGTCCTGCACTGAAACTGCTGGGATCCTCACTGTGTCTGAACACGACTCATTCAGTACTGTCAGTCCACTGTACATCAGTAACGTGTGGGTGAAGGACGATTTTATAACAGATTAAAGCTCTTCTGCATCTCTGCCTCTACGTGAAGTGTTTTTCAGTGAACAGGCTCCATCAGCGTTTCCCGGCTGTGTGTTGTCAGGCTGAAGGACAGCCTCCCCCTGTGCCTGGTCCAGGCTGTGTAATTAACATGGAGCTATCGGGTAAACCGTGAGGACGGCCCGGCAGGTCTCTGATTAAAGGCCTGGGTGGTGCTTCACAGCGCCCTGCTGCCCAATAAACACCACTAATGGCATCAGGACCCCCGCCCTGCATCACACAGCTAGAGGACGACGAGGACACTGACTTCTGGTGAAAAATACCAACACATGCAGGAAATAAAATCTGTTCTTTGAGTATGTGAAGAGTTTGTAGAGTCCTGCAGAGGTGACCTCGTCCTGCAGCAGGACTTTGCAGACCAGTCAACCTCCTCAACGCTGAACTGGGAAACTCAACTCTCTGTGGAACTGGTTCAGTGTCGTGTTGAAACAGGATAAACACAAACTGTTGGTTCTGAGGTCCAAACTTTTTGTTTGTGTTTGTGATGTGGCAGCTTTAAGATCTCCTCGTCAGTGGAACATAAAAAAGCTTTAATGCTATAAATAAACCAACTCCCCCATTCTCTCTCCCCCCAGTCTCTGTTCCACAGGGTTCAGCTGGATCCTCTGGAGAAGGACTGGATGAGGAGCTCAGCTCTGGGGAACACGGCCGCTCAGCGCCAGCTGCTCGCTCAGGAGCCGAGCCTCGTGTTGAGGAAGGTACGATCACAGCAAACAAACACCGAACTGTTGCATGTGAAACTCAGTCCACACGAGGAAGGATCCGTTTTTCTAATCAGGTTGTTTTGTTAGCGTGTGAACGGGTGACGGTGGCCGTCAGGAGCGTGTCAGCACTGTCTCTATGCTGAGCTTCTGATGCTGAACGTGTCAGGCTGAGCCTAAAGACACGTGATACGTGAACTAACGTGACAGGATATAACGTGTACGTGAAGGAGAAGCAGTTTAATGTTCACACACGCAGAAACAATGATACCTGCACAACAAGTCACTTTTCACACCTGGAACTTCAGAATCCAAGGACGAGACAAATAAATGAAAAATCATGTTCTCACGCTTTCCACCAATCACACCACATGTTGTTAAATCAGACGTGTTCTAGCCGTGTTCTGGCCGTGTTCTAGCCATGCGATCAGGGACATGTTAAGGACAAGTGGACCCACACATGGCGTCCATGACAGTTTCTGTCTTCTTCAGTGTCAAACGAGTGAAACTGGTTATTTAAGCATCTCACACGTTCTGTCATTAAGCTCCGGACCGTTTGAATCAGACGATGTTTTAAAGATATTAAGTGAAGTTTGTTGTCTCTTCTTGCCCTCATCAGGATTTCGTCTCTGTGAGTATCTCATGTTAGTTCAGTGTGTGTTGGTGCTGTTGGTCACCTCTCAGGTTTTACAGTCTGTCACCATCATAAACCCTCTGTATGTACTGAACCAATATGTTTCTGTTTTTACTCATGTACCAGCTGAATGATGCTGGTAGTTCATTAGTTTTTAGTGAAAGGTGCAGGAGGGTTCAGATGATTTCGTGTGATTCCACACGATGAATCTATCAATCTCCTTACTGAAATGAACAAAGGGAAGGACTGAGCAGCAGCGATGATCCTGTTAGTGTGCAGGGGAAGCTGAAGATGAGGAAGACGCCACAGATAAAGAGAGATAAACACCGTTACAAACCTCACACTTTACACGTCTCTCCTTCATGTTTGGCCTGAAGCTGCAGTCAGGACGAGGTTAGCCTAGCTTAGCATAAAGACTGGAAACAGGGGGAAGAGCTAGTTTCCCACACCTCCACAGTGGATTAACAAAGATGTCTGAACCTGTCACTGAGATGTCGTCTGAGTTTGCTTCTTATGAATAAAAACTATTCAAAGAATCCCACTCACAATCATCTCTGAAGCTTTCATGTTGGTTTAAGCTGCTGATGTTGGAGCTGCAGCAGCAAATGTTGAACTGTTCCTTTAAGTAGTGACAGTATCAGTGTTAGCACAGTGTTTCACTGGTTAGTGTTGGTACAGTAGAACAAACCAAACGTCTTTGTGTGTGTGTGTGTTTCTGACTCCTCCTGCCTTCCTCTGACGACCTTGTGTGATGTCAAACTGCTGTTCATAAAAGGGGGTAAGTTGTCTTTTCCCTTTGGCTGCCTTAACACTAATCATGTAAACACAGGTGAACAACCAGGACTCAACAACACACTTACTTCTGCATCAATTAGCTCAGCACTGATATCACAGAAAGCAGCTCCCTCATCTCTGTCTCGCTGTCTTCATAACAGTTTGAGAGAGTTAGACGTTTGGACGTCTGTCGGCTCTTTGAAGAGCTGGAACAGGAGGAGGTGGTGGTGTGTGTGTGTGGGGGGTTATTAATGCAAAATGCAGTTCATGTAAATGGGATTCACGCAGACGTCCAATTTTCTGGCATGTTTGTGAACTGAACCAACAGATCGGCTGGATTGCTTTGTAAGGCGTGTAGTCCTCCCTTCAAACAGGCTGACAGCTCTGTGCAGACCAACACCTGACACAGTGCAAAACACTGTGCTACATACACAAACCTCCTCAGCTCCACACAACGCTGGGTTATTTTTGTCACTGCTCGTGTTTTCTTTCTGCAGGCGTCTGTCATCAGCTTGATATTAGCAGCATGTATGGATTCAGGAACGGGTCTACACCGGGTACAGGCTGGGCTCTCTGTCTAAAGTGACCATAAAGACTGAAAACAACCACAAAGACACTGAAAACAACCACAAAGAGACTGAAAACAACCACAAAGAGGCGGAAAACAACCACAAGGAGACTGAAAACAACTACAAAGACAAAGAAAACAACCACAAAGAGACTGAAAACAACCACAAAGAGACTGAAAAAAAACACAAAGAGGCTGAAAACAACCACAAGGAGACTGAAAACAACTACAAAGACACTGAAAACAACCACAAAGAGACTGAAAACAACCACAAAGAGGCTGAAAACAACCACAAAGAGACTGTAAACAACCACAAAGAGACTGAAAACAACCACAAAGACACTGAAAACAACCACAAAGAGACTGAAAACAACCACAAAGAGGCTGAAAACAACCACAAAGAGACTGTAAACAACCACAAAGAGACTGAAAACAACCACAAAGACACTGAAAACAACCACAAAGAGACTGAAAACAACCACAAAGAGACTGAAAAAAAACACAAAGAGGCTGAAAACAACCACAAGGAGACTGAAAAAAAACACAAAGAGGCTGAAAACAACCACAAGGAGACTATAAACAACCACAATGACCACAGCAAAACTAACAACGAGGATGAAACCAAATGAAATGGAGACTGACAAACAACACGACCATGTCACTTGTGGTCATTTTGGTATCTTTCAGGGTGGGGGTCTTGCACCAGTGTAGGATGGGTGGGGGGCATTTTACATATCTGTGTCCAGGGGCCTGTTGTTTTATAATTGGTCCATGATTAGTGTCCAGACGCAGTGGCAGGATGTAGGATCCATGCTCATTAGGGGCTGGTGTGGTTTGAGGCCCAGCAGCCCAGACAGTGGGGACGTGTAATGATATTGTAATTACATGGTAATTAATATTTGAGCAAACAGGCGGCCTGAAGGGAAGCGGCCCAGCTCCTCAGCAGATGGGAGGGACTGATAATTTCCTCACACAATCAGCTTGAAGATCTTTCATTGGCTCGAGCTTCTCTTCTCGGTGCGTGTGCTTTAACTTGGATCCTCTCGAACACCTGATTTCACAGTTGGGAGCCGAGGATTTGGAAATTAGTCGACGGGGATGAAGTATGATTGTTCTAATTTAGGCAGGGAGCTGACAGATCTGTGCAGTTTCATTGTTGAGTCAAAGTGTGATTCTACACCCAGGAAAAGAGACGGTGTTTGAAACAGGCACATATGGTGGTGCTGCTGCAGGTTGGCTTTGAAAGCTCCCCGCCCATGTCACAAGTAGAATTTCACACAGCATTACGGGACTCTAAGCTTCCTATTCAAGAGCTTTAGCACAAGGACCCCTCCATATGGCCTCGCCTAATGTGCTGCTTCACTGTTGTGTGCCCCCCCATTAGCTGCATGGACCTCCCCATGCAGAAATAACAACATCAATGGTGTAACCCTCGCACCACTTGAGAGTGTTGCGCTCCTTTTCATGCCTCACTTGATCAAAACGGAAGGAGTGAAAATTTCTCCTTTTTGATGTTCTTTTGCCTGCTGCTCTCAGATGAGCAGCACTAACTCGTCCCGCCCGTCGTTCCTCAGCCACCAAAGGACCAACAGATGCCCAGCACACGGGGGCCGACTGGTGGCAGGCGGTTGGCGGTTTGTGCCGGGTCACTGTCACTGCTCCCCTCCTGGATCTGTGGAGGACGACGCCTTCGACTGTTTAACGGGGGCTCGGGCTTCCTGCCGAGGCAGACAGGTGTCGTCATGTTTGTGAGTGTGTGAATGTGACACAGTGTGTGAGGCTCGTTGTTTCGGCTGTTTTGTGTAAGAGCAGTTAAAGGCCCGGCAGGGACACTGCATGGTTTAATAGGAGCTCTGGTTAGCAGACACTGCTCATGTGCTTTGTTCTGCTAATCCAAACTAAAACAATGGTGGCAACTCTGGACACCAGGAGGAAGAGGAGGAGGAAGAATGTATCATCACCACTACTGTGAGGCCTTTAACCCCAGCTGACCAGTAGGTCAGACTGGTTTCTCTGGGCAGCTTCCAGGACAGAATATGATCAGCGTGTCCTGCTAAAATAAAAGACTGAAGAAAATGTCAGTCAGTCGTTTTTTAGTAAAGTTTATTTTCTGCTGATGGTTTGAAAATATTCCGACGTCCTTTCAGTGAGGTCTCAAAGCGACGTGGACAAGTGTCACTTACAGCTGCTAATAACAGCTCTGTCAGTGTGAGTCAGGTGGAGGCCCAAACAACCTCTCCAAGTGTCGGAAGAGGCCCGCAGGCGAGGCGGGGTTCAGTTAGCACCTTCTAATGAAAAGCGTCGCTGTCGAAGCGGCCTGCAGCCCCCCCACCTCTCTGGGCTCAGCGGTTAGTCTGCTTCAGCACAACAACACAGACACACCGCCAAAATAAAGCTCTGTTAACCGTCCTGCACACGAGGACGCCTCGTCTCCTCCCGGTGACTGTGTCCTGCTTGGTTTTCACGCTCTCGGTTGTTGGCTGAATGAGGAACATCAGTGTGCTGTAATTAAATGGGCGGAAAACAGCAGAAAGCGATGTTCCATTTGTTCGATCCAGTTTACAGCAGCAGCGTGAGTGCTGAGAGGGAGGAGGCCTGAAAACAGGACAGGGATGGACCAGGTGGTGGAGAGCGGTCCATGCCTGAGCTGCAGGAGGTGGAGATCAGAGGAGCAGGAGACTGACTGTTAAGAGACAAAGGAGAATTCTGTCAGTAAACCAATTAATTATAGACGTTAATCAATCAGTAACAACATCATAAAAATCAGCTGCATGAACTTTTGTTTATTTGATCTGTTTTCTGACTGAACCCAGTCTAACGTCTCTTTACGTCTCTTTTCACCCTGTTTTCAAACCTCTGGGACACATCAAGTTTGTAAGTTCTGTGTTGGTCCCTTTAGACGTGATGTGTGTTATGATGCTTCACGTGACACCAGCCTTGTTACCTGTTACCTCTGCCCGCAGTCTCTCTCATAGTGGTCCAGAGATTCTCCCCGGTCCTCCTCCAACATCGTTAGTTTCTGCTGCTGTTGCACTGAGAGGGGTTTCTGTTATTCTGTCCACCCCGCTTCTCTCAGTCAGAGTAAATAACAGAAGCTTCTCTTCGTGTCTTTTAGCTACAGCATCATTCTCCGAGTCGACTTTTCTTTCTAACAGATAAAAACCAGCTTGTGTTTCAGGATGTTACCATGAAAATCCAGGACCTGTGGAATAATACATGAAATCTTTTCCTCTGCGTCTCACAGGAGAATAAAATATTCAGTCAGACTGAATATTCGTCCTGTGGATGAACCAAATGTTAAAACATCACAACTTTTCTCCTTCCAGTGCGACAGACGAAGAAAAGAAGCTCATTTGAATAAAATCCGGCTTTGAAGTGAATTTGTGCTTAATTAGTTTAAACAGATTTGGCTGCAGACTTTACACAGACACAGACACACACAGACACACACAGACAGACACACACAGACACACACACACACACAGACAGACACACACAGACACACACACACACACAGACAGACACACACAGACACACACACACACACAGACAGACACACACAGACACACACACACACA
>JAUYWH010000024.1:23648142-23678034 GCA_034779795.1 Ctenopoma multispine | reverse complement strand
TTGATCTCAGAGTCCTATGCATACGCGTCAATAATGTTATAGAATAAAACATGCATGTCTACACAATGCGTGAGTGAATATCCACACATGCCACCACTTTGTGGAGTGGGGTCATTTTGACCCCAGAGGACAACAGGCGCTATTAAATTGAATAAAACCTAAATAACTCACTCAAATTAACTCAAATTTCCTTTAACCATAAAGAGCATAGTATTAAACAACCTCCCTAATTTTCAGACCATTTGATGAATAAAAACACATTTGGATGGCAAAAGATTTTTTGGGGGGTCAAAATGACCCCAGGACAACCACGTTACTCGATGAGTCTAATCGGTCTGAAGATGTTTGAAGGACGCGACGACACGAGCTGCTCAATAACACAAAGTCTTTTCACACACATTTCTTGTTTCTAACACGTGAACAAATAAACTCAATTTCATATCCCTGTTGAAATAAACTAAACATCTGAGAACCTGAAAAAATGAATGAAACAATAAATCATTACACAAAATAGTTGCTTTATTGATTAGTGATTAGTTTTCTTTGCAGCTGTTGACAGTGTGTGTGTTTTCAGACGGCTCTTCACTGGGCAGCCAAGCAAGGCCGTCAGGAGGCCGTGGACTTGATGATTCACTGCGGAGCCGACGTCAACGTCAAATCGGTGAGCTGTGTGTGTTTAATCAGTTCAGCTGCAGCTTCACGGCTAAGCTAAAATCACAGCCTGTCTCCAGATCTTCAGCCCTGATTTCACAGAAATTCTCCCTTAAAGAATCCAGAGTTAAAGTTATACAACATTATGTGAGTATTAAGTTAAAGAAGAACAAATATCCAACATCACTACTAAGCTTCTGACTCGTAATTTGATTCAGGACAAACCAAAACCTGCTGTTAGCAGCCATGTTCGTAGGACACGTAAAAGTGTTTACTGCTGTTTAAGATGTTACACAGGTATCTATAAAGAAAACCCACTGAGCTCAGGACAAGACACCTGTAAGAGCTAAAATATGAACTTTAACTAATCAGCAGCTTTTTTCAGCGATGAGCCGCCGTCACTATTCATTCACTTTATAATCAGTTGAGACGTTTGTTTAAGTGAAAATATGCAGCACAAGCAGACACAGACACACACATACAAAGCAGTGGATTGATTCGAAAGGGGCAATGTTGTGATTACTTAATGGTTTCCCAGACAGCCGTGGGCCTGGAGAATTCAATTTAGCATCTGCCTCTCTAAATGTTAATCTCCTCTCATCCCCGGTCGCCTCGTTGCTGCTGCTGCTGCTGCTGATGATGATGATGATGATGTGCACACAGGAGATAATGTTTAAGCCCCAGCAGAGCAAAGCAAAGCAGACAAGTCACTTATTGACTCCATAATTACATAATTAACTTTTTGCCTCTAATCGTTAAGGAGGTAATGGCTCTGATAAAAAGACCCTCAGCTCAAGCAGCCAGCAAATCAAAAATCAATAATCCATAGAAGGACATTAAGAGGAGAGAAATAGCTCAGGTTTCAGTTAACGTTTGGATTCACTGCACGAGTTTCTAATGGATTTTCTGCAGGGCTCTAACCTGGACATGAAGATTTCTTTAGAACAAACACAGAAGGAACAAACTGAAACTGTTCCAAACCTTTAAAGCACGATTTTACATTACATACACCTTTACACCCGAGTCTCAGTACTGACGCCACAGCAAACGTCCACGTGGACTGTAAACCATGTGGTTTATTTCATCAAACAGCCACAAGAACGTTGATAAATGCAGAATATCATGATAGAAAAACATAATTTCTGCAGCAAAGGTTTAAACTAAATTAACGACTTCAGCCAGGCAGACGTAAGACTCAAAGTACGATCATCAACAACCATGACAGGAGAAGATTCAACACCTGGTAACAGCCACAGCTCACCTGCAGAGGCTAATATTTCACTGGTCTAAAGCATGTCTTTAGTTTATCAGGTGATTAATCTGCTTCAAAAGATTCTTTATTTTACCAGCTGAACGTGGCGGCTGAGTGCAGAATGAGACCAGTACTGAGTTAATAAGATACAGTATTTTCAGGATTAAATATCGTCTTCTCCTCCCTTTTTATTCTCTCTCCACCTTCCGCTGCGACGATCCTTCACTGCAACAGCACGTAAGTGAGTTTCTGAACCACTGTGTCTGCAGAGAGCTCCACAAACACGAGCTCTCAGATGTCACGCTTTTTAAGTAAAGAGAGCTCTGACAAATACTCGAGTCAGAGCTCCGGGGGGGGGGGTGAAATGAGTCTCTGATCTGTGCTTCTCTCTGTGTTTCTCTCACCTCTCCTCCCAAACCCATGGATGCTCACCTGCGTCTCTCTGAAGGGGGTAAGTCGTGTTTAAACGCACCTTTAAAATCTACGCAGCACAGTATGAGATGCTCCTGTGGTTAAACAGGAGTCAAGAGCACAAAACCAACATTTTCAGGTTAGATTAGAAACGTTTCCTCCTTCTGCTCGTAGAAGCTGTAATGTGGTCAAACTTCCTGCAGACTCAGATACTCAGATTACCTCCACCTGCAGGTGTGGGCAGGTGCAGAACGTACCTGCTGGCTGGTTGTTGGCTTTAGTCTTTGTGGTGTGTTCAGGTGTCACTGCTTGGCTCAGATGAAACGGTGTTTGTTGCTGCTGGTTCTTGTTCTGGTGAGTATGTACATAAATATAACTGATCGCCACCTTCTGGTCTACTGGTAGGTGCAGTCTAAATGTTGGTGGACCATTTGAAAAGACGATTCTTGCTTATTTAACATTGCTATAAGCTGACGTATGTGTCCGAGCTGTGTGTATACTGATCGCTGTAACATCTTGGATCTCGGCTGAGGCCTCACCTTGATCTTCCTTCAGTCTCAGGACCTCCTGCTGCGGTGGCCTTTACCTCTGATAGGAAGCTCAAAGTGTATTTGAACACATAAAAGCAGCTCAACCTTTCCACAAAATGTCAAACTCTCTGTTTATGGCCACAGAGACTTCATGTTTCCGTCTTTTCAGAGAACGTGTGACAGATGCACAGATGCATGTAGGTGTTTAACTGACAGCACAGACGTTTGGTCATTTCTCAGAGATACAGTATGTGGCAGGAAAAGTAAGTGGACCGCCTAAAGTTTTGTCTTTAAACCTGATCAGATCTTCACCGACATAATGAAGAAGTATAACGATAACCCGGTCAGACTGGACATGTGGGTCAGAACCAGGAGAAAATCCTGATGGTGGTCAAAGCTTCTTAGGGGGCAGCACATGGTCAAGGTCTAAAAGCCAAAGACTTCAGCTCAAAATTCTGACAGACGTCTACAGCTACATGAAGATGGTTTGAGGTTCAACCAGTTATTAAAGGTTCACTTAGTTTTTCCTCCAGCACCGTGGATGTTTAATGGTCGTGTTCAGTAAAGACATGAACCATTAAAGCTGTGTGTGTTTGTCTCCAGTTTAAGATCACATCACATTTTCTGACAGCTCCTGCAGAAAACCAGCTCACTACAAAGAGTTCAGCGACTTCTTCTGTTTCATCATACAGCAGTTTATTTCTGACACACAGATGTAAAAGCTACACGTGTGTGTCTCGGTGTGAAGGTAAAGACACTGACAGGACTGCAGCCCGAGACGAGGAGTGTGACGCCGTTTGATGCTTTCCTTCTGTTCTCTACATCAAACAGCCTCCAGGGCCCATTTAAAGTCAGGATGCTGATGAGAGCCTGGAGACACGGCGCTCTGTAAACTACAGACCCATTCTGTTAATCAACACTGACTTCAAACTATCTGCACTGTCTTTGCTGTCATTTAACTCCGGTTTAAACTCTGGACTGACAGCGACGTGAGCGTTTGTTCGTCTCAGACACTGACAGCAGCTCTGGATGACGGGCAGCCGCTCCGCTGGGACTCGATGGTGTTAATGTGTACAAACGACGGCTGCTGCAGACCCACGCAACGACAGCTCAGCGAACGCTGAGTTTCTGCCAAGTGATGGGAGATCAACCCAGACAGGATGATGGACACACAGAGATGTTTTCAGACAATCAGAGAAACCAAAGAGAAACATCAGCTTTATTGTAGACGACAGCCAGCGGTGGAAGAAGGACTCAGATCTTCTAGCACAGTGTAGAAATACTCAGAGCTTGTATTTGTAACAAAGTTCAACTTAATTAAAAATACAAGAGCATCAAAATGCACATGAAGAAGCATTAATCAGTACTTATATGATGAAACAATGAGGAAGGCGACTGTGGTGGTGATGAATCAATCAGCCAGGTCTGAACTAAACGAGCCCTAAACGAACTCTGGAGCTGTTGGTTTGTGCTGACGGCACGTGAACGAGAGGTCAATGTGAATTTGATGTCTGCTGGCTGTGTGTCGTTGGTGCGTAGCTCTGATTTTTGTGTTTTTGTGCAGTTGCTCCATGTTACACCACAGGATGTTCTACCTGTTCCTGCCTAAGATTCACCAATGAATATTCTCACGTGATTCGTAGCAATGCTTTTTAGTGTGAAAGTGGTTAAATTCACAGAGTCATCAGTTGGACACAAACACCTGCTCCACACGAATCATTGTGAAACGGCTGAAACCATCTTTAAGATGCTGATGATGTGTCAGCGTCGTGTTCACTGCTGGTTTAAGCTGAGTTAGTATAAGACTTAGTTTGGTTGATTAAAACTCTGATAAAAGTACACAAAGTTCAACATTTCCTTCTGAGACACAGTGAAATATAAAGGAGCAGGAAATGGAAATAAGTTGAATAATTGTACGTACGTATTTACACCTCCCAGTTACCTGACTGTTAGGAGTCAGGTAAACTCTGAACAGACTCTGGTCACTGTGGGAATTTAACTTCTGTCCCTAAACTCAGATCCAGTTTGTGGAGCACACAGGAGATAATCGTGTGTTAATGTTGCTTCATTTCCCTCTTGTTTCAGGGTTACACAGCTCTCCACCTCGCCTCCATTCACGGACACCAGCACGTCGTCAGCGCCCTCATCAACACCTACAGTGAGTCAGTCCACCTTAAATTCACCTTCTGAAGACAATAGTTATTTATTCTTTTAACTTTCCTTCAGCTTCCTTCAACCACAGCTCTCACATCTGGTCTTTTGTGATAAAACGTGAAAGTGGTGGTACTGAAGTAATGTGTCACCTCATGAAGAGAAGTGGATTAGAGACATGGTTTGTGTGTGTGTGAGGGTTTTATTCATATTAAGGTTTAAAATTGAAATTCACACGTTGAGTCGGGCAGCGAGGGACTCCTCTTCTCCACGCCTCAGAGACTCTGTGAGAGGCGAAGAAAGCACTGATGCAAATCGCTTCTGCCAAACAAAAGACCCACTCAAACGCTCAGATTGACAAGTCCAGTCCAAACCCGGATCACTGCCCCCCCTGCTGCTCTACCTCCACCCTCCTCCACTACCTCCACAGCTCTGCAGGAAGAGGAGAGGCGGGGAGTTCATATTGCTGCTAATGAGGCACACCCGAGCCTTAAGCCATCGGGGTGGTTCATGATGGACTCGCCATGATCCCTGTGGAGCGCTGGAGGCCCCCACACCTCAGTTTGATCCCCCTGCAACCACAGACAGCCATATGCTGCGAGTCGGAGCGCACAATTCACCGTGGACACGTCTGGTCTGCGGGGTCACCGTCTCCAGACGCTGCTCCTGCACACAAAAGATGTTTCCATATGGTCACTGAGGAGGGAGAGGCAGCAGCTGATGATCAGAGCTGTGGGAGGGAGGGTTCAGAGCCGTTCTTCTCTGACTCCAGTTGGTTTAACCAGTTCAACTCAGAGGAAAGTAATAAAACATAAAACGTGCCAAATCAGTCGAAACATTAGCTGCAGAAAAATGATGTGTTTCCAAACACATTACCACAGTAAAATGTTCACATGGAAGGTAAAGTCTGCAGGGTTGTTTGATTCCTGTGTAAAACTGTCACTTTTCCTCTAATAAAATGCTTCAGACTTAGTGTTGATATCAGAGGCTCCTTTAGCATGTGAACCTGCTTCTGCTGCTCTGTGACTCCCAGTGAGCAACTTCCTGGTTCCTACAGCAGCTGAGACACCAACACAGGGCGGAGGTGAACGGCTGGGTGGAGAAGGACAGGAGCAAGAGGCTTTTTAAGAATAAATGAGTACATTTTATACGTGCAGATTAATCTAATCTGGGTTCAGGCTTACTTGGTTAAGGTTAGAGAAGGACTGTGGTCTTAACGGAGAACGGTCCCGGGACACACAACAGGTTTTGTAACTTTTAAACCAAAGTGCTTTTGTTGATTAAACATAATACGAGACTCAGGTCTCTGGTCTCTCTCAGTCCTGGGAATTTACACCCTCCATCTGCCAACCACCCCCTAAATCCCTTTCTGTTAATAAACACAGTCATTGTCACCCATATATGTCACCTGTCCCAACCCCCTCATACGACCTGGGCGAGCATTTGTTGCAGGAGCTCCCCCCTCGTCGGAGGCAGGCTGGTCGTATTTTACAGGAGAACAGGCTGGTGCAGTTCCTGCACTTGCAGTGTGGACAGTACATTTTGGGTTGCTCACAGAATCCACATGGCTCTTTGGGGATTGTAGCAGGCGACGTAAACATCATGGAGATGCAGCTGTGGACAGTTTAGTGTGACCAGAGAACGTAAGCTGGAAGAAACCACCACAGATACAGTGAGAACATGCAAACAGAAAGACCCCGGTCAGTGGAGTCGACAAAGTTTCAGTGTCCTCATAAGAAAACGTCGTTGGAGTGAAGATACAGTTTCATGTAAAGTGACACGAGGCCTCCTCGCTGCTGCAGAGGCGAGATTTGATTTCTGCGAGAAGCAGCGGTAGCACTTTAAACTGGGTTTAAGGCTGGTGGGTGGGGGGCTGGTGGGAGTTAAACTGTCTGTAATGACCAGAGTCAGTTTCACACTGTAACCATTAGCTTGTCGGTGTCACACTGAGGAAGCTCAGAGGAGCTGCAACATGAGTCCAGCCTGCAGCCTCTTCGGCTGGGATCTCACCACGAGCCGCTCAACAAACTCAGTACTTCAACTACTTTGTTCTGCTGTGTACATGTACACTCAGTGGTCAGTTTATTAGGAACACCTGTCTCAGGAAACGCTCCTTCTTCCAGCTGATGCTGTTCAGTTTGCTGTTATCTCAGACGGTTCATCTTTATGTTAAAAACATCTTTATACAACAACTGATCTGTTACAGGACATTTATCTTTCTTCTCTAATTTGATTGTGAAGCACTCGTTAAAAAAAGACCTACGTGTTACTGGAGAAGCTGTAAGCGTTAGCTACATTTATGAACACGTACAGATTATGGAGACACTGCCGTCCACCTCTCTTCACCTGATTGATACAGTGATCAGACAAAGAATCTGTTTCTTCTTCACTTGATTTCTGAGTCCGGCTGCTCCTGTATCCTCCACACATGCTCAGCAGGAGGAGTGTTTGACTGTGGACGGAGAAAACTGCACAGCTTTAGTTGTCGAGTAATTCAGGCCGCTTGTCTGGTTGTGTGTTGTAACCAGCTTCTTATGAGAGCCCGCTCCTGCAACGGTTCCTGACAAGCCGAGCTGTCTGCATCCTGAACAAGACGTTTTCCAGGAAACTGTGGACAGTGAGGAGGCTGCTGACCTTTCTCCGTTCTCTCGCCTCTCTCCCCTGTCCCTCCCCCTCTCTACTACTAGTATCTGGAACAATTAGCCCCTGCTCTCTGCCGTCTCTCCTGAGGCCTCTGCAGCTTCGTTCTGAGCCTCCTATTTGCAGGAGGACGGGGGGGTTTAGACTGGTCCAGCAGGCCTGCAGCTGGAAAACCCTTTATTGACGAGTCACCTTGGTACCTGTGAAGACACCTCGATGATGGAGAGAATGTCTGAGGATGAAGAGCAGAAGGGAGAAGCTGTGTGACACCACCTGCATCACGGTGCAGTCAGTATTATTTTAAAAACCAGATCATAGCTGAACTCTGATGTCGGTGTTTGACTGAGGGTGGAAATTCTTTCCCTACCGGTAGTTTGACAGTATTCCACTCATCGTGTGTTGGTGCTAAAACACAGCAACGTTTTAGTAATATTACTGTACCACCACCATCACTGTGCTGCCACGTCCAGACTCTGTTCCTTCGCTGTGCTCTTACCAACCCAGTTGGACCACCTGACTCATCTCCGCTCACCTGTTTTCTTCTTACCTGTTTACCACCTGTGCCTGAACTCTGCCTTTACAAGTTTACCTGAAGCTTTTAAAAATGAACTGTGCTTGAACTGCACAGGACCTGTTGTGAGGAGTCTCTACTTCCTGCTGTTACTTTTCAGGCTTATTTTTCACCTTTGGTCCACCGGTGACTTTACATCTTGCTCTGTCTCTCTCTCTCCTTCTTTCTTCTGTTGCTATGTAAAAAAATCCCAGATTAATTAATAAGTTGTGTTTTAGTTTGACATGTACAATACAACCTGTAACTGTGGCTGCACAAAATACAGTTAAAAAGTTTAATATCATCCTTTTTCTCTTTTCCTCCACAGATGCTAAAACCAACATCAGAGATTATCATGGGAAGAAAGCGGCTCACTACTGGACCGGGTCCACAGACGTCTTCCACAAACCAGACTCGCGCTCAGGTCAGTAAATCGAGTTTCAAAAGCTCTTTCTTCCTGTTCCTATTATATTTATACATAAATATGAAGATAAACTATTGACTACGAATGTTTTAGTTTTTCTCCTGCCTACAGCACACTGTATGTTTTGCAGAATGTTGGCTGGTACATGATTTTAAAATAAATATGAATCAGTGTGAAGAGTAAATCCTTATAACACTGGACTGACCAAGATCTGGACCTTTTCTCTCTGCCCAGGTGGGAGCTTCTCACATGGACGGCGAACGCAGCGTTACGCTCTTCCCTCTGTATTCCTGTCCCGTTCTCGCAGTCAGGGTCAACTCAACCTGGAGTTTGGGACGGTGCCGCAGTTGACCTCTCACGACATGTTGGACCTGCAGGTGTGACTCAGACTCAGCTACAAACGTCCAGCAGAGCCTCACCTGGTGCCGATAACAAAGAGGTTCCTCAGGGCTCTAAGCCTGGCCTCAGCCGGCTCATACAGGACGTAATGTCCGAAACATTTACAGCTAGTTTGTGTGGACTGTAAATCACCGCACAGCCTGGTGGTTCTGGTCCACTCAGTCAAATAAAATTAGCTTTAACTCTGAATAGCCGTGTTTAACCCTGTTTCCCTGGTTGTGTCATTACTGTAGTGTGTCTGTTCAGCTGAATATTATGTGTTGATATGTAACCACTATAATTACTGTAGACGTTATTTTACCAAGTCCTCAGGCCACTTATTCTCAAAAACACTGCTCTGATGCACAATTTCCAACTGTTTATGGAAATTCACTGGAATATTTGGGACTTTATTATTTCAGCTGAGAAAGAAACACATCACAGGCTCGTTCCTTTGTGTTCTCTCCTGTGATGCTATAAAGATTAACAGCACCATCCTGACGCTGGACCTTTAAACTGTGTGTGACAAAATTAAAAAAGAATTTTCAAGAAGCCAAACAGCAGTTTGACTCGTTCTCTGTGAGATGTTGGACACAGCGAAACACGTCTCAGCCTCTCGCTCTCCTTCACACACTCATAAACGTCTTCATTAAGTTCCAGTCCATCGGCCGGTTCAGAGCATGAAGCTCATTACCCGTTGTAATAAAGCTGAGCCGTATGTGACGAGCGGGAAAAGAGCAGATTGGTGGGAGGACACGCTCAACGCTTATAACAAACGCTCACTCCACTTAATGTGGGAGTCAGTGATCTAGTTCATGTGTGACTAAAGGCCGTCGAGCACACACACACAACGTTAATGGGAACATACAGAACACACAACAGTGTCATCTGTAGAGGATCCAGTACACCCTGAGCAGTATGAGGTTTACAGAAGGGCCTAAGGATGTGATCTGTTCTCTCTGAGTGAGTTTGCCTCCACGGCACAGAGCAGTATCAGGTGACGGAGCTGAGCTGGAACCAGTCGGTCTATGCAGAGACTGCTCCACCCATTTTGGCGCTCTAGGCGAGATTACTTGGGGCCCCTAATCAATCACCACCTATACCCCCAGAGCCATTCCCAGTCATTCCTCACCACAAACCCTAAATCTATTTAAGAATTTCACACTTTATAATAATTAACAGATGTTGACAAGACAACATCAAACATGAAACCAATATTTTCTTCGTGTTCAGGCTGTAGAGTAGATTTCTTACTGTACGGTAAAAGTTAAACATGGACAGAGACTTGATGTGTTCCACATGACAGAATTATTATCTAGTTGTGATCAGTGTTTCCAGATCTCACAATATAAACTTTGAATAACTGTTCACCATCAGGTCTGTTCCTCCGCGCACAGTAACTGAGGAGACGGGGCTGTGGACAGATTCTGGCTGTGAAACTATCGCGTTTCACTTTCACTAATGTGGAGAGACTCAGAGGGTTCATACGGGGAGAAGAACCCAAATAAGTTACTACACTTTAGGAAACAAGCTCAAAAGCCTGTGACTCATATTTGCAAGCTAGGGCTTAAAACTGTGCAAGTGGCGCCCTGTACGCACCTCGTAGTTATCCTCTCCCAAGATCCGGCACTAGGTCTATGTTCCAACTCTCATTTATGGTCACAAGTTTGGGTACGGATCGAATGAATGAGATCAAGGTGGTTTGGGCAACTTGTGAGGATGTCTGCAAGTTTTAAAAAATCTCCAGTGTCTTTTCAGACTTGTCCAAATGGTAGGAGACCAGAGAAGCCCTAGAACGTGCTTGAGAGATATTTTATATCCGGCCTGGGAATATCTCTGGATCATCCACCAGGAGCTGACAAACTGAAGGACTATGGATAAGCAGCAGAAGATTTATTTTTTAAATGTTAAACCTCATTCAAATGCAGCCAGCATTCTGTTTATCTCGTTACCAAAGAGCCGTCGTGTCCAGAACAGACAGCAGTCGCTCTCTGAACCTGCAGGAGCGTCAGTCTGCATTTAGAAGCTCGCTTCCTAATTAGCAGCATCACTTTACAGCCCTCAGTGACCATTCAGCTAATCAGCAGCTATTTAGCAACAAAACCTTTTCAGAAGCCAAGTGGCCACCGGGAGCCTTCCTGTTGAGCTACAAAGAGGTAGGAGGGGATGTAGTGAGGGGGCGTGAGTGATGTCTGTGCACCCTTCAGTTCCCGCCTCCTCGATGGGACAACAATGTGCTGACCTCTGAACTTGTGCTCAGCCCTGGTGAACTCTGACCACAACGTTTTCCCACAGCTGTCAGCTCGCACAAAGTGGGTAAAGAGTCCAACTGACGACTTAAAGAGTGAAAACAAGCAGTTAACTCATCTCAGGGTCATTGTTCAGCCCAGAGTGGCTGTCACCATGACGCCCGTCGATGGGTAATGAGGCCTAATGAGCCGAAAACACACATCAAAGGTTTTCACGATGCAGACGACACCAGCAGCCGCCTGACCCCACAGAGGAAGGACTCCACATCATCTCTGCGCTGTTTACATGGGGATCGTTACTGTTCTTAACTCAGTTTGACTTCTTCTCTTCTCCTTCACTGTGTCCTCGTCTGCTTTCTGACATCAGAACCGTGTTTGCACAGAGGAAGTTTCTGCTTTATCTCTAAGTCATGACACACCTTTGTCCACACGTACAAACACTCCCACTGTGCAAATGACAGGGCACGAAGTGATGTTTGGGCAGAAGCTGCCGTGTGAGGAAAAAGAATCTGACCACTGGAGACGTCAGCATTTAAAGACTAAACTTCCCTGCACTGGAAAAGTCTGGTAATACTTAAAAGAAAAAAAAGAGTAAAGAGTGTTTTCATCATTAAGTGTGTAAGAATAATCATGTTACACGTTTGTCTCCTCTTCAGCTTGAGCTGGTCACCTCCCTGAGATTCAGATTCCACTGAGCTGATCTTCACCTGAGTTGCACATTCACCAGGTATTTTCGGTTGAGTTTGCATACATACACACCGTGACTGTGTGAACCTGTCTGCTGATTTCTTCCTCTCTCCATTTTTCAGTTGCTGTGTGTGACATTCTCCGGCTCCGTCGCTGACTGACAGCCGGCTTCTGCAGTCATGGAGCGATGTGTCTCCTTGTGTAAAGGTGCGCTCAGCAGGCTTACAGAGAACCACGAGTGAGGCTCTTAAAGAGCCGCAGGCAGCGCTGATGAAGGAGGACTGGACACCATAGCGCTCACTATGACGCTCTCAGCTGCTGCCATATGGAGAAAGTCAGGACATAGAAAACAGGAACCGTCAGTTTGTAATATTCAGTCAGAAGTAGCGATGCCCAGTAAATTCTTTTCTTCTCCTCAATCTGCTCTGAGTTTGACAGATTGAAGTGGCAACAAAATAAAAGCTTTATATTAATACGTTGCTGTTTGGATGTGGTGTGATATTAACAAACCTCTGACATGAATCTGAAGAACCCACAATATTCTGGGTAGTTTGTAGAACGTGTGTGGTGCTTCATTGCTGCTGCTGGTCCAGGTTCGGTCCAGGTTCGGTCCAGGCTCTTCTGTAAACTGTTGTTTTCATGGCATCTCGGCCTCTGACGGTCTCAGACGAACACAGAAACCGTCACGTTTATGAGAGGTGACAGGTGAAAATGAAAGTGTTTATTCTCCCCGTAGGAAGATGACCACGGCTCCTTTGTGCTCAGCTCAGCCTGTCTGGATAATGCTCACTGGTTTATTTCACGAGCTGGCTCCGGCTTTATGTTGTTAGATGATTAATGTGTAAAATCTGCCATCTGTGTGTATTTATGTGAGCAGGACTCAGCAGGTGAAGGACAGAGACAGGTGTAGGTGTCACAGCTCCGCACAGACTGTTACTGTAACAGCACACAGGTTATAACACATTGTTCTACCACAAATACTGCTGGAATATGTATTTCTCTGTTCAGCCTTCACCTGACGCCTGATGAAGGGGAAGGTGCAGACGTACTTCTCACAGCATGAATAGTTAACATCAAGCCTCTTTGTCACCTCGTGGTTCTGTTCTCTTAGTGTTTTGTTGGTCGTGTTTTATAATTGTTCCTCCTCTGCAGTCACTGGTTTTCCACAGGAACCAGGCTCTGTTATCACCCGTTTCCTAACCAGCCTCCCTGTCTCCCTCTGCTTCCACACCTGGTTTCACCTCACCACTTCCTGGTCACAGTATGTACCTGTTTGGACCCCCTCTCATCTCTCTCCCTGAGCCATTTGCCTGGTTTAGATTTTTTATTTATTTAACCTTTACTCACCGGTGAATCCCCCTGAGATTAAAAACCCGGATCCTTAAAGCAGTTTTCAGCTGCACCTGTCTACAGAAACTCAGATCTGATATTGATGCATCATGTCTGTCAGAGACGTGCATCCACGTGTGGTGTGAACACTGTTGGGGGCCACATATGGAAACAGACCAGATCTGGTTTGGTTGTTCACAGAAAAATCCGAACCGCTGCAGTGGAAGGTCCAGCTAAAGTCGCACCTTCATGCCATGTCCTAAACTGAAGTCAGGACCTGGGTTCATTCTCCTCCACCTCCCCCTCCTCAGCCCCAGCCTGACCAAAGCCCCAGCTCGACTGAAGTCTCATCCAAGGAGCTTACAACTGTAATTAAATCATTAAATTCTTGTCTACGCTTCACAGAGCCGGCCCAAATTGACTTCCCACCAACCTCATTTTCTGTTTGAACACCAAATAATGATTTTCTGCCAGTCTAATTACAAAGCTCAACATCTGATCAAGCCAGCATCCGGTGGGGGAATTATCATACGGGGCTGGCATTAGACCTCATTACCAACTTGAGTGCAAAATTATTACATCTTGTAATTGGATGGAGATATTTATCAGCAGAGTGTTGGCCTGGCCGCCCGCTCACTGCTCTGTAATCACACGCTCGACTGAGCCGCTCACTTCACCAAAGTTTGCTAGAAGGCAAAGACGAGCCGCCAAGTTTCCCTGATCTTTAACCACGTGGAGGAGGAGACAGGAAACACTTTTCAGTCCTGGTCATTTCACAAATCAAATTAACATCATTTTGATCATATTTGTCATTTGTTCTGCAGGTAGAGAAGTCGTCCAGGGTCCTAGGGTCAGAGGTCGACTCCTCTGACAAGACAACACAACCCTGTAGAAGAGGCTGCAACGACAGTTTCCACACAGGGATCATCATCATTATTATTATTAAATCCAACCATTTTTTAATTACAGACTTAAATCAGATGTTCAGTCACAGTTTAAATGATTTGCTAAATGTTGCATTACTAACACAGCAGCCTGACTTTTCTGGAAACGGTTTCACAGGAAGCTGAGTTTCTCTCCAGCTGCTGCATGAACCACGAGAACTGGAAAACTCTTGGAATCTATGGAATTATCACAAAGAGAAGATAATGTGACTTTGAACCACCTTCTGCTGGTCAGCTTCTCTCTGTTCTACTGAAACTCAGTTTTTCCTTTTCCGTCACCATATGTTGTTCCTGCTAAATACAGGACACAATATGTTAATGTTCACTGGTGTCATATTCAAAGGATCATTTCTCAGCAGCTTTCATATCCAGGGCAGAACAAACACCTTGTTATCCTGAAAATGTTGCTGGATAAAAATGTCCTGAGTTTAGTTTCAGCTCAAAACTCTCACATATTATTGTGAGTTTCCAGCAAACAACACAAGCTGTGGTTAAACTAATCTCTTCTTTCAATTACTACACTGTTGACAACACCATACTAAAGTGAGTGTACACTATGTGTAGACTGTGTGTAGACTGCGTGTACACCATGTGTAGACTGTATGTACATCATGTGCAGACTGTGTGTACACCGTGTGTAGACTGTGTTTACACCGTGTGTAGACTGTGAGTAGTCTGTTTGTACACCGTGTGCACAATGTGTGTACACTGTGTGTAGACTGTGTTTACACCGTGTGAAGACTGTGTGTAGACTGTGAGTAGACCGTGTGTACACCGTGTGTAGACTGCATGTACACTGTTTGTACACCGTGTGTAGACTGTGTACACCGTGTGTACACCGTGTGTAGACTGTTTGTACACTGTGTGTAAACTGTGTGTACACCGTGTGTAGACTGTGTGTACACCGTGTGTAGACTGTGTGTACACCAGTTGTACACTATGTGTAGACTGTTTGTACACTGTGCGTAGATCGTGTGTACACCGTGTGTACACTGAGGTGTATAGCGTGGTCCTTTCGGAGCAGAATTGGACGTGATGTCGTCTGTTATCGACCTCATCATTCACATCGTTGTGTCAGAACATTTAAAACAGTGTGTGTCTGTATGAGTGAGTGTGCATGTTAAGAAAAAATGTCAGTGTGTATGTGTGTGTGCACATTTCTAAATAGGATGTCGTTGTCTATCTGGCAGATTGGGTACTATGTGCTGTGTATTGTTTGTGTTTTGTTGATTTGTGTGGTTACATCTGTTGAATGTGTGTGTGTGTGTTGTGCTGTCAGTGAGTTCACGTCTTCAGCCTCTCAGAGGAGACAAAAACAGAAATCACCATGAGATCCTGAAAACCTCCGTGTCTAATGCTGTTTCAAGGTAGCTGCACGCTTCAGTCAGGGAGTAATTACTGGAATGAGGAGAGTGAGCCCATCATTTCCCTGCTCCTGAACCATTTTATCTGCTCATTTGTAATGTTCACATGTATTATTTACTTTGAGACACACTGTACCCTGAATCACCTGTCATCATCAGTGGAACTGGGACTGTGACATTTGTTACTCCTACAGAGGTACAGTATTTTTACCATGGACAGTACTGTGGTGCAGTATTTGTACCATCACAGTACCATGGTACTGTTTCATGTAATGCAGTGTTAAAGATCTACCATAGGTCGTAGTAGGTGGATTGTGAATCATGTAAACAGCTGCTGGAGGATGGAGGAGACCCTCTGATGTGTAGTGATGTAGAATACTAGCACATCAAATAATTTACATGTCCTGTTTAATTAGTGTCTGTCTTGTTTGAGATGCTGCTGAGGAAGTGAACAGGTCAAACCACAGGAATGAGCCTTTCTTTCTTCCTCACTGAGAGTCACTGTGCAGTAAAAGCATCTCTCAGGTATGAAAACTAATAAAAACATTTGAGTGCTGTTTTTTTTCCTGCGTCGATTTATTTCTGTTTGCACACAGGTTTTATTTGTTCTCTACACTGTTTTGCTTTTTCTGGAAAAATAGGATTTGTTTTTGTTTCCTCCTCCTCCTCCTCTGGCCCGTCCGGGGACTGTTTATTGTCCGGGTGAATATTTCATGACCCTCTCGTCTCATCCACAGGACCACGGTTTCACACTGCTGCTCACAAACCACATGAATAAATGAGAAGAGACAACAGCAGAGGCCGACTGTGTTTCCTCAGCAGGTGGATCCAGATCTCTGTGTGCTGCAGGTAGTAGCTGACTGACAGGTTGTGTGATGATGCCAGCTGCTCCATTCACTGTTTTAACCCACGGGGAACAACTGCACAATCCCATGTTCCTTCATTAATCCACAGATTTCTACCAGAATAAACATATCTACCGTTTTATCTTTAGAAATGTTTGTGTACGTCCTCTGATTTTTGAGAACGTCTGTCGAAGACATTTCAGTGACAGTAGCCGACTGAAGTGGACACAGGTGACACAGGTGAGTTGGTGGAGATGGTGACGTAAGTGACTGGAGTAACGAGGCAGGTACAGTCAGGTGAGTGGAGGTTTAGCAGCTGAACAGTGTTCAGCACATGGCTTTGTGTTAAATTTGATGTTTTCCTCCTCAGATTAGACAGACCGTGTTATTTTGTGAGCTTTACATCTGCAGACACTGAAGCTGGATTTTAGTTGGTTCCCCTGGTTTCCTGTATCTGTGCTACGCTATGCTAACTGTCCGGCTGCAGTGGTTTTAGTCGATGCTGAGCTCGTTTGTTAGTGGGTAACCTGCTCTTTCTCAAAGTCAGTCAACAGTGAAAGGATGTAAAAAAGGAAACTAATAAAATAAACATCATTAACTGTAATGACAGAGAGTAAATGTTTCAGAGACTAAACGAGCAGTAATGAATGATCCTGGTAAAACAGGAACTTTTCTGTGTTTCTCCTCCAACTGACTCACATGTTATCAGACTGATTTCATACAGTGATAATAAAGATAACGGGAAACAATAGCTAAGAAGATTAGTGCAAAGGATCCACTCGAGTGTGTTTTTTATGCAGGAAGATGCACAAACCTGATATGAGGAGCCTGCGGGTGCAGCTCTCACACTGCAGAGACAAATATTCACCTATGAAAGGACTGCTCTTATTAAACCTCGGTTACTGTGTTCACCTGAACATGGATGGATTCATAAAACAGAAGCCCGAAGCCCCTACGAGTCACAGGGCCCTGTACAAGAAACGTCTGGATAAGTCTGCAAAATGATCCCAAAGGAAAGACGCACACAAAGATGCAAAACATAAAAAATACACACAAAACTTACAGAGAAACTTAAAAAACAGCAGAACTGAACTTAAAGACACTTCAAATGGTTGCTAGGCTTCACAATTAACTGCTTCTAATGATATGTATGAGCTGATACATTAGTGGAACCATGTCCACTAATCTACAGTCAGACCGAGGTCCGCTGCAGTACCACCTCTGGCCACTATGCTAAAACTGAGCTTTGGGCTTGATCAAGACGCAGCAGAGTCTATAAAACACATCCAGACCACCTCACCTGAATGCCTACAAGTCTCCATAAAGGACGCTGCTGCATCGTTATGCTTGGCTGTGGTGGAAACACGGCGTCCGACAGAAACAGACCAGTTTCTTCCTGATCAGTCGCGGCTCTGCAATCCTCAGAGGGAATCAAACAGATGACGTATGTTTCCTTCATTTCTGCTCCCTTTGAGGAACTTGTCGAATGAAATTAGCATTTGATGAATAATTGTTGTCAGACAGAAACAAATGTTTGTGTGGTGATGCAGCTTTGAAGCGTGTGTTGAGACTTTTCTTGTAATTACAGCACAGAAGAAGTGAAACGTAATAAGATCAATCATCCTTTACTTGCAGAACCCCACTCGTTTTACTCACGTTTTTACACCTGCTCTCGTCCAGCTGAAGGAGAGAAGGAGACTGAAGAAGTCAGCGAGTCTCCGCATGTTCCTGTCAGATGTTAGTGTCTCCTAAACCTGTTCCTGGTTCGTTCTGCAGCTGAAGGATGTTGTGTTGAAGGGTCATCAGCACGTCCCCGTCCCACCTGTGCGCAGGTAGGAGTGTTGGTTTAATCCTTATAGTCACTGATACACATGAGCCTTTAAGCTTCACTCTACCCACACTTCATTTCTGAGAATCCTCCATCCATCCACACCTCTATCTGCTCCAACCCTCTGTGGACATTTCTATTCCCCTCATGCCCTCCTCTTCATTCACACTCTTTCTCTATAATTCCTTTATTTTTCCATTTCCTTGCATCTTGTCTGGCTGAATGGCTGCTCTCACCCACCTCCATCGATAAATCACAGGCTGAGATGCCCCCCTTTGTCAGGCAGCAGCCTCATCGCCTCTGCCTGGCTGTGATAACCGTCCTCATCTCCGGCTGGGGAGAGGAGATTTATAGAGCTTTGATAAGCAACACGCCGGCCATCACTCTCAGCCAAACACACCATCGCTCCATTTATGCCTTTATGCTTATGATGTGTATGTGTTTCTTACTTTCCTTCTCATGCAGCAGCAGCACCGCTGTCACTCTTCTCTACTAGATAAAGAAAGAAAAGTGACACACAGAGAAAAGAGGACTGTGCTTAACACGCACATCAAACACAGGTAACTAAGTATATTTACTCAATTGTACTAATCATTTACCAACAGCATCATGTTCAGTACTTAGTGGAGCACTTGTACTTTAATTTTACAGTGTGTATTTAGTACGTTTACTCATGTAAAGAAGTTCCAGTGGTACCTCCACCTCTGCCACCTCTGTTCATTCGCTTCCATTCTGTTTTAATTCAGCTCCTGACATGATGTCAGACTTCAAAAGTAACTAAGTTACTGCAGTAATGTAATTCTGACTACTTTCCAAAGCAGCTCTACGTGCATGTTCTGCTCCTTTATTTCATTGCTCTGTTATGATGTGAAGTTATGAAGTGTGACAAGACACAATTACATTTTATCTGAGTACTTTAATACTGTAGGAGTACTTTTACCCTGTTGTACTGGTAGTACAGTCCCCCTGCTGCCACATGCGCCAGGGTTACGGTCGGTGGACTGGTGCATCCATCAGCTCGCAGGCAGCACATTTAACGCTGACTGTGTTAATGGCCATCAGTTATCAGAGCACGGTGATGTGTGTTGAGCTCAGGGAGCAGCAGCTAATGTTGCATGAAAGCAGCGTATGGCGCGGCACCCCCACAGCCTGGTGTTTACATTTGAAAGATATATGTTGTGACAGTGGCCAAAGCCTGGTTTCACTTATTATCACGTGAGCCAGAGCAACCCGGCCACAGTCTCTCCCTCTCTCCGCTAAATTAGCCGTCGGTTGATTTATACTCCGGTCGAGCCAGCGGCTTCATGGGTAATGAGGCAGAGTCACTTGTGAGCGGTTAACTAGCAGATCTGAGCCGTTCACTCGATGCTACAAACACAGTGAACGCGATTAGGGAAATCACACTAATTATCATGAGAATGTGAGCATAGTGCCGTGTTTTACTCTAATTCTCCTGTCTGTGACAAAGCGTAACATTATGTTGGGCCTTCACCGGGGTCAGGAGCTGAGTCTGGAGGCCTCAGATACCAGCTCCAGATAATATGCAAATACAGCAAACGGCTAAATATTCTTGTTATTTGTCGGCTTTTCTCCTGCGGGGCTGCGCTGCATTATTCACTGCGCTGTGAAAAACAAACAGAATTCACATGAGCTTCTGCATCCAGAACTACAGAGGTGTCAGGATGTAAAGGGTCAGTTTCAGCTAAAGTAAGTCAGATTAGGATCTGATCCTGTCTTTACTGAACTCTAACAGCGGCTCTCTGTTCAGTAAAATCTGACAGTTTGTCATTAGTAAATATCAGAGTAGAAAAACCCAGTGAGTCAGATTCAGCAGGAAACTGATTTAATCTGCACAGACTGGAGGAGCAGACCAGGATCCGGATCAGACTCCGGGTCAGCAGAACCCCAGTATTTATTCTCAGAGGATAAACTTCAGCAGCCCCGTCTCCGAAACGTTTCCCTGCAGCTACACTGCAAACACTGTAAGAAATGGATCTCAAAGCAGCAATCAACCGTTTCTACAGTTACAATAAATAAAAGAAACTCAGTGTGTGTGTGTGTGTGTCTGTGTGTGTGTCTGTCTGTGTGTGTGTGTCTGTGTGTGTGTCTGTCTGTGTGTGTCTGTGTGTGTGTGTGTCTGTGTGTGTGTCTGTGTGTCTGTGTGTGTGTCTGTCTGTGTCTGTGTGTGTGTGTCTGTGTGTGTGTCTGTGTGTCTGTCTGTGTCTGTGTGTCTGTGTGTGTGTCTGTCTGTGTGTGTCTGTGTGTGTGTGTGTCTGTGTGTGTGTGTGTGTCTGTGTGTGTGTGTGTGTGTGTGTGTGTGTCTGTGTGTGTGTGTGTGTCTGTGTGTGTGTCTGTGTGTCTGTCTGTGTGTGTGTGTCTGTGTGTGTGTCTGTCTGTGTGTGTCTGTGTGTGTGTGTCTGTGTGTGTGTCTGTGTGTCTGTCTGTGTGTGTGTGTGTGTGTGTGTGTGTGTGTGTCTGTGTGTGTGTGTGTGTCTGTGTGTAGGTTTCCTGTCATATCAGTGTCTCAGTCCAGCAGTCTCTCACCTTAAGGACGTTTCCTCACATTGTCGACTCTGGACCGGGAGGAGCGGGTCAGACGACGCTGGATCGGGAGGAGCGGGTCAGACGACGCTGGACCGGGAGGAGCGGGTCAGACGACACCTGCTGAGTGGAGCCGAATCATTTCACTTTATAAAGTATCACAGTAATTCGCGGGTTCATGTCACACACCGTCCCGCTGAAACATGAACACAGAGAGTCCGAGGCCGTGAACGCGCCGCTCTCGTCCTGTCACCACCTCCGCCGTCTAATTACTCTCAGCGCCTCCCCCCGATGGGCAGGTAATATTTGGCGGCCTCCCCTGCTCTCATTACCGCCCGAGTGACAGGAACTGACAACGGCGGTGCAGTAAATATAATCAGGACGGTCACACAGCGCCGAGCCTTCATGCCCCATTGATCATTATCTCAGTGTGCTGCGAGCTGTTACACTGCTAAATTATTAATGTGTGTGTCGTTACATCCCGAGCAGACTGTGATTTTATTTGTAGTGGCATTAATAAGTGCTGGGAGTAAAGATTCAGCAGGAGGAGAAGGAGGCAGTTAGAAGTTCATTACAGGCTGCAAACAAACAGCAGGCCTGTGTGAGCTGTCACACTGCACTAATGAAATGCTTGATTTGTTTGTTTTCTCTCTCTCCACACACCTCAAATGTCACATCCGGACAAACACCAGCTTCCCATTAGCGCGGCTAATTAACTTTGCAACTGTCAGGCTAGCCGCGGCTAACGAAAGTGACAGCGAGAAGCGCCGCAGCTGAAGGCTGCTAATAACTCAGGACGCTAACGGCGGCTGACACCGGGGAGAAAAAAGGGACGCTGTCGACATCAAATCCAGTTATCTCTCCACGGGAAAAAATGAGCTGGAGCGGGGGGAGGGAAAACAGGCAATCTCATCCTGAGCGCTGGGTTATTGGCGGTGGCGAGCAGGGCTTTGTTCCCGCTCTTTGAGCCGCTGCCTCCTCCGACTCGCTCTGTCACCGCCGCTAAACAGCCTGTGAGTGACTCTCCATCTAATGATGAATAGTGGCCTGGCGAGGCACGAGGAGATTACTCCCCAGAGGGCCCCCAGGGCCCCCGCCCTGATTTATGACATATTTATCTGTCTGCTGCCACTCGGGCCTGCAGAGTGACGGAGGAGACGGGCGCCATGAGCGGCAGAATTATACTGCTGTAATTGTCAATCATGGCGAGGACTGAGCACCGCACGAGGGCCGTTTTCATAACAGAGGTGCTTAGAGCCATCACGGGGGGGTCTTAAATGATCCCCTGCATTATATATGGTGCAGAGAGCCACTCTTCTTCACATCCACAGGCGTCTGTGAGGTGAATCTGTCACGACCCAGAGCTGCAGGTCACATTCACTCGGCCAGCATCAGCTCCTTTCTCTGTTTATAACTCCAGAAAAACGAGGTGCTGAAGGGGGCAGGTTGGTAACAGGTGACCTGCTGTCACTGCTGCCCTCCAATCCTCCACCACCCCCACGTGTGAAAAGAAGCTGTAACACTGTGATAATATTCAGAACATTTACATTTGCCATCCCTGATGTGACAGCAGCTGTCAGCTTGTGATGGATCAACAACAAACCTCTAACTTCTCACTGTTAGTGTAGACGGATCCACCGACACTGCGCTGTGTTGTGATGTGGGAATGTCCTGCCACCTGGGAGGGATTTTATTTTGTGTGTGGAATAAAATAAAACCAGTAGAGCGGCGCTGTTTGACCGGGCTTCCACATGCACAGCTGTCCTCAACGAGGCCTGGAGGCCACCGAACGCATCATAACCCTTGTTTCAACATACAAGGTTTAATCACACAAAGTAAATCACAGGCTGATCGTTTACTTACGGTTCGTATGAACTCGTTTTAACCAGTAATCTGCTCTTAAAAGCTTCCAGTGGTAATTTTTATATTTTATATGAAACCAAATTAAACTTTAACACAAAGGTACAGTTACACAATTTATCAAACAGTTTTAATTATAAAAATAAAAATAACCAAAGAACAGGGAGGGAGTTGTGTAAAATCAGTAAAGCATGTGACCAGATTTCCACATGCACACCTTTCAAAGAAACAGAGAAACCACCTACATGCTCCTGTGGGAACAATAAACCTTTGCGTTACATTAACATTTATACAACAGATTCACACAAACCTTTATTCTGAGGCTCCACTGATACAAGATTATTTGATTTTCAATATGGTTTTGATGCAACAGCTCCTCAGGCCTTCAGACTAAAAGGTTTGTTCAGCTCCTGTGTCTTTAAGGTTCCACTTCCCCCCATCTTACTCTGTTCTGATTGGCCAACATGTCAAAGTCTTCTTGTGGGCCGAACTATGTTAGAAACCAAACTCTTAAGAACAAACCAGTGTCCAGATTCAAACCTGGGAGTTTCACTACCAGCCAGCATGAAAACACACTTTCTCCTCAAGCTTGTGTAACATGGACACACAACTTCACAGAAGTGTAACAAGAACAGCAGAGAGAGTTTATGTCAGTAACATCTGTGCCGTCAGCAAGTCTCTCTTTGAGATCGAAACGTTCTCCAGTCGTTCGTTGTTTAAATATGTTTCATGTGATGCTGTAAATCATTAGAGATAAATGACAGACAGTGTTTAAATTAGATTTAATAACAATTACTAAAGATGAAACTATTTCCATTTAGCTGCAGGAAGCTAATAAAGAGTTAAACAAATCCTGGAAGAATGATCTAATCTTAGTTCACATGTGATGCAATCAGAAGTTCACAGAATAAGAACATTAGTCCCTTTAAACTGAGAGCAAAGCGCTGCAGCCTCCTGGATATTTGAGAGACAGACGGGAGGAGGGAGAGAGGACCTGGCAGCCTGCCTGATTAGACGGGGAGCAGTGGAGTGGAAAACTCATTAAACAATGTATAAGCCTCTTAATCAAATCAATAGCCAAAGTAACTCCAAACTGATAGCTCTTATCAAAGCGCCAGTAAAGCTGCAGACTCCTCGCATTTTAATTACGAGGAGAAAAGCGAGGCTGGGATTTAAGAAATGAAGATGTTTGTCTCCTTAGTTAAGGAGTTTAGCAGGAAAAGATGAGGACGAGTGGAGGAACGAAGGGTTTTATTCCAAAACAAGAGCAGAGGAAACACATAACGTTCAGTCTGACAAAAGGGGAATCTCCTTTTTTTTTTATCAGGAGCATCATGTCTCTATGTGAGAGCATCAGATTTAAATTTTACTGTCTCTCAAACTTCTCGTGCTCCCAGAGTTTCTGCTCAAACCCTTCTCCTTAAACCGGATTAACAGCCCTAACAAAACCCACCACCAGCCAACAGAATTCAACCTGGGGCTGACCAGTCACGTGGTGGGGGAGGGACGAGGATGTTATCATGAAGCGCTGGAGCATTGTGCTGGATCTACACAGACACGCTTTGACTTCTCTCAGTTTGGACACCGGTACTGTGTTATTTATCTGGATGGATCCAGGATGCTAGCAGCATGGCTAACACAGCAGGAGGAGACATAATAGTAACATAATAAACTGCACTTTTACTTCAATTAAAAGTATTAAATACTTGATTACGATAGTATTGGATTATAATTCATTCATGGAGCTTATTTTAACCCTTGTACAAACTGTTAATTTCAGACCAATATCAATATGATTATTATTCTGATTCTGAAACGTTATCTATCAAATACATGTGGTGGAATTAAGGTGCAGTACAATAGAAATGTAGTGAAGTGTGAAGAAGCAGTGAAAAGTTAAGTAAACTTCATTATTTAATTTATTTAAGTGACCACAAACACACACTGACCAAAGAAGAAGACAGCTACAAATGTTTGGTCTCTCTGAGTCTGGGATGGGTTTTTTTTAATGTAAAACACAACCAGACATGACCAGAACCAGCAAATATGTAAAAACCAGCTGAATAAAGAAACTTCAGTTTGAATCACTGCTTAAAATCTAAAGGCCTCAACAGAAAACCTGCGTCTGGTCTGGGTTTAGGGTGAACTGTCCCTTTAAACTGATTTAAATAGCTGACGTTGTGGATCTAATGTGACTTAATTGTTGTTTTTATTCTCAGTGTGCGGGAACGAGTCGGTGTTGATGGACGGAGGAGCTGGTGCAGGTAATTAACTCAGTCAGTGTGCAGATGTTTTCTGAGGACACACACACACAGTCGTAGCATCTGCCCGCCTCAGCTCAGCGCCTTCCTCCTCACGTAGCAGCTCAATCTTTTCCAGCTGACAGCAGCAGGCGGGTGGAGCCGTTTAGTGGCAGCTGCTTCAGCGTGGCCGGCAGTCGATGGGCTGCAAAGCCCTGTGTGCTTTAATTAATTGAGGGCAGATTACATGGTCTTCCAACCATGTAGTTTGTCATCAGAACCCATTACACATTGATATTAGACGCTTCTCCACGGTGTCAACAGCAATTTAGAGGACAGCTAAAGTTGAGACGGTGTGAAAGTTTTGTGCTGAGATGTTCTGGGCAAATTAAGGTCCACGTGTGTGCGGACTGACAGATGTATTTATAGCTGCAGGAGATGCTGAGTGAATTCAAACCATTCACACGCGATGACAGTGTCTCCATGCACAAAACACCAAACTGTTCATACCAGGTGTTATGTTTGTGAACGTGGACACAATGGTCTGGTTAAAGGAACAGTTCAGGATTTTAAAAGCTGGTCTTAATAAATACCGAGCTGCTTAAGGTCGTAACAGCGTTGGAACATTGGTGAACATCTGTTGTGTGTCCACAATGTTGGCACGAGTCAGACGTTCTGATTGGCTGTTCAGAGTCTTTATCAGACAGATTCTGGGTGAGAAGCAGATAGAAATGCTTTTCCTCTTTGACTGATTCACCTGCTTCTTCTGGTTTCCCAGCCACCCTCCATGTACACAGCATTCAAGATTCAAAAAACTTTATTAATAAGGTGGAAATGATCTCCTGTGTCTCTGTGGAGCCCCTGACGTTGACCCGTCTCTGTCTGAACGTGCTCCTCCAGCTTCAGGACACTGTGTAGGAGGTGGGAGGGATTGTCCAGGATTGAGAGGAGATCATCATCCTCCTCTCAGCTACAACATGTTGAGGGTCCAGCTTCACACCAAGAACTGAACCAGCCCACAGACTTATAGAACATCCGCAGCATGGTGCTGCACACGTTAAAGGACCTGAGCCTCCTCAGAACATACAGCCAGATTCACCTTCTATAACGACGACGTCTGGGACGACAGACCATACCTCTCCTAATATGAGAGTCTCCTTGTGCAGACTCGTCATCTGTTCCACTGTCAGGACGACCAGCTGCACAGTTCAACCTCTGCAGATGAGCCAAAATGCAGTAGCACGTCTCAGTCCTCATCACCCACTAAGAACATATCACATCACTGTTTATATCTCTGCACTGGTTCAAAACTCTGGCACTGACCCACAGAGTGATCAACTCACCAGACCCTTCCTACCTAAACACCCTGATCCAGGTCTGTTGAGGTCCCACTGAGTCTGGTCCCCTCATCACACAGAAAAAGACTTTGAGCTCAGTGGTCCAGAAACGATCACAAAAAACCTCACAGAGCAACAAACAGGCGTCAGGTTATCAGATGGGGGGGGGTTGATGCTGTGGTGGCAGTGAACAGGAAGCTGAGGAAGGTGAAATAATCTGAGGTACAGGTGGAGGGAATCCACAGGTGAGTGATGGACTGTACCAAAAGCCTTCCTGAGGGAATAAATATGTCCTTGTGACAGCAGAACAGTTACAGACTGTAGCTTCAGATAAAGTCCTGGTTGTTTCTAATGAAGGTTTAACAGTCAGAACTAAATCCAGTGTTTCCCCACTTATATAGCACGAAACAGGAATACATCACAAATCACCAGAATATTTCCAGCTGCTGAAACCCTGATACGGATCTAAATAATTAGTGACAGCTGAGTAAACCCTGAAGCGGAGAGGAAGCGTCGCTGCAGGCGGTTTGTCAGAGTGCGCTGAATAAATGAGGGATGTTTATCTGAATGTGTATCATCCACATGGAGCAGCAGGACTGGGACAGAGACGGGGAGAAGATGTAACACGCGTTTACACGTTGATCCTGTAATGAGGTGAGAGACACGTCCCTCTGAACTCTCATGATTAAAGACGACACAACAGACAACAACCCAGGTCTGAGCTGCTGTCAGTGAGTCAGTGCACCACCTCCGACCAGGCGGAGTCAGCCCTCTGTAGTACTCTGTAGTACTCTGTAGTGCTCTGTAGTGCTCTGTAGTACTCTGTACTCTGTAGTGCTCTGTAGTTCTCAGTACTCTGTAGTTCTCAGTACTCTGTAGTACTCTGTAGTTCTCAGTACTCTGTAGTACACTGTAGTGCTCTGTAGTTCTCAGTACTCTGTACTCTGTAGTACTCTGTAGTACTCTGTAGTTCTCAGTACTCGTACTCGACGGCTCAGTTTTTCTGCTGTGGTCTGTCTTGAAAAGAGGCCACCCCCCACCCCCCACCCCCCAGGATGGAGGAGGGATTATGTGTAGTCCACTTTCTGCTGCTCAAACTCGGGGTCGGAGGTTGTTTTATCGTCTGGTGCTCGTTGTTGATTGTGATGTAAATGTGAAATTTAATATAAAAAATACTGAAATTTACCTTTTTTCACTTTACTTGCACAAACCTGTAAAATACATCTGGAGCTTTAATAAAAGTAAAGTCAGAATGTGTTCTAATGACTTTTAAATGTGAAGTCACATGAAAAGGTTTTTAACACAGATGTAGAATTACACTGACATGAGCAGCTTTTAATGTTGCTTCACAGTAATCTACTGTAAATATGGTCCTGGGGGAGGCGGGTGTGCTGGAGGCCTCTGGGTACTGTAGTGATGGACGTATTAATGTCCGATTTTCATCTTCTCGTTCTGTCGTGTGGATGATTTTTAATTTCAGTTATTTACGCTGATTTAAAACAGAAGTTAGACGACGAGTGTGGTTCTGTGTTTGTCTATCACGGGTTATGTTCTGCCTGTAAGTGCTGTTTCAGAGAAAATTACCTGTTACCTGAGACTTAGTAAATCTCATATTAAACAGAAATTAAATTTCTATTTAACCTAATTCTATTAATATTTAAAAGAATTTTACTGTAAAAAATGTGTACGCACCTTAAATAACAACAGTTTATTGTGATTTAAAACATGACAAATACTTAGTTTATTTAAAACTTTATTTTTCATCATTTTCTTTCTTTATAAATTTTAAAGCTGTTTCTTATAACGATGCAAACCTGTAATTCTACTGAAGCTGAGCTGTTAAATCACACAACAAACTGTAATGTATGATGAGAACTTATCGTAAAGTAACACCTGTGATTTTACTGTAACGTTTTACTGCTTTTTATTTTTTTACATTTTAAAAATCATATACATCAGTGTTGACAGCAGGTTGTCGGTTATTTGTCAAACTGATGGATCAGTTGGACCTAAAGGTCGTTAAGGGTCCATATTCTGCTCAGTATAATCAGCTGGGGTCTAGTTTTACTGTTGGGTCTCGGTTCTGTGTTGTTCAGTAGCAGAATGGACCCAAACACCTGGTAAAGCCCAGATGGTGACAGGTATTTAATCACTGGCGTCAGCTCTCTGCTTTTCTTGTCTGGTTTAAATGAACTGTGGAGCAGTTCACTGGAGCGAGTCTGAACCAAGGTGGTCTGATCCCAAACCAACTGTGGAGCAGTTCTGTTTGTGGAGGGAACAGACATCAGCCCAGATCAGCAGGTGTGAACCATCTCCACCAGCTCTGAACAGGAACTTTTTTGTATGTAAGAAGAAACAAACTGACGCACTGATTCAGATCAGAGCAGGTGAACTGCAGATTTTCTTTCCTCTCTGGTCCGTTCAGGTTTGGCTCTGCTTCAGGTCTCAGGAACTAACGTTTGGACCCGTGAAAAGCTCGGGCTGCTCCCTGATGTGTGTGTGCTGCAGGACCAAATAAAACACGACTCAGGAAACTGCTTCTTAGAATCCTGATTTCTGTTTCTAACGCGGTGCAGAGATAATTATCTGTCTCTGTCTTTGTCCTTAAAGTTGCTCACATACGAGCGGCGTCTTGTCGTCACAGAGTCGACTTGACGTGTTGTAGAGTGTTTTAAGAAGCTGTGTGACAGGTTGGATGTGCGGGGAGGCGGAGGCGTGTTGACAGCAGCAGCACAGTAAATAAACACCACTTGTCTCTGCTCATTGCTCGACGCTGAAGAAATCTGTGCTCTTTGCCAACCTTTTCCACACAGAAGACAATTCAGCGGGGAACGTTTTAAAGATTTCAAAGTTTAATTGCCTCCATTTTGAAGTTTCTGCTTCTTAATTGACACCTTCGTTTCCTTTAAAACACTCCTCCCTGATCCCCAAGAGGCCCAGATTAAACATGGTTTCAGCTTCTGCGTTTCTTTGAGGAGTTTCACTGTGCACTTAAAAGAAAATCACGGTTTAGAAGTGAGAAGGCAAAAAAGTAACCCGCTGACTTCATCTCCAAACTTGAAAAGCAAAATATTTTTCCGGGTAACTTATGGAAATGACAAAATGTCTCACTGCTTTTTGGGAGGAATGAAAACGTGCTCTCTTAGCGTGATCTCACGTGATTCATCTCACATGATCCAAGGGTTTCTCTTTTCCACATGTCGACTGTCACAGCTCACGTATGTCACACGTCTTCAGCTGCGATTCTTTCAGAGTATTAAAATCTTACTTAACTTCCACTCGCCGGGCCAGACGGCCTCCTCTTCCCTCCTCAAGATGCACACGTGTGTTTCTGCCTAACGCGTGATTCTTCACACAGATGAAGTGTGGTTTAAATCGGAGCCTGAGCCGACTGACGAGTGAAGTTTTAATTATTATTATTGTTGTTGCAGGAGCAGGAGCAGGACTGACCCGTCTGCTGCAGGTCACTGTTTCCTTCATCAAAGTTTGTCCATTAGTTTAATCTCTGCTGATTAAATGTTGTTAGCTGAGGTCAGACTGATCCACAGTGTGTGTCTGTGTGTGTGTGTGTGTGTGTGTGTCTCTGTATGTGTCTGTGTGTGTGTGTGTGTGTGTCTGTGTGTGTGTGTGTGTGTCTGTGTGTGTCTGTGTGTGTCTGTGTGTGTGTGTGTGTGTGTGTGT
>JAUYWH010000024.1:23628224-23647651 GCA_034779795.1 Ctenopoma multispine | reverse complement strand
GTGTGTGTGTGTGTGTGTGTGTGTGTGTGTGTCTGTGTGTGTGTCTGTGTGTGTCTGTGTGTGTGTGTGTGTGTGTGTGTGTGTGTCTCTGTGTGTGTGTGTGTGTGTGTCTGTGCTGACAAATGGCAGCTCGTGTTCCTCTGGACCAGCTGGCATCGTGACCCAGTCCTTCTTGGGATTCACTGATCCGCTCTTTACTGGGGGCCTGGGAGTCCTGCATTAGACGGGGAGTCCTGAAGGGTTCTGTGGATTTACCCACTACGACTGTGGAAGAGTACATGCTCCCCCCACTCTGCTCAGTAGCACATCTGATCACTGGACTCACATAAGTCCAGCTCCAGCGTGTTCTCGCTCACGTGAACGATATCCGGGGGCCTCGGATAACATGCTGCTGTCAGCCTCCGGGTTTAATTGCTTGGCACCGGCACAAATTCTAATCACCTGTCTCAGCAAACAACGGCTGCATCTGTTTACACGTCTGTCACGAGGGGGCCGCGGAGGGTGGGCAGGAGGTCACATGTCGTCCTGCTTGAGACGGCTCACTTGAACAGAACAAAAGACAAAACCCTGCAAATGTTGTTTCACTCATTTGAACAGAACCCGAGAGAGATCCTGGGCAAGATGAAGACCCCCACCCCTCTTACCTAAAAGCCCCCACCGGAGTCACAGTTTGTGTCTTTGTGTCTTACCTGTGTCTCTTTGCAGCTGCTGTCAGGTTTTTATTTGTCTAATCACGGTTGTGTATTTGTTCCTCTGCTGCTGTCAGTGAAGGTTCTGTGACGTCACTTTCAGGACCAGAGGAACCCCCCCCTCCCGACTGTCCTCTATCCCAGAACACACAAACACATGTCCCCTCCTCCTATCCACTCCCCCCGCGCTCCTGATCTGACCCCCTGCTCATCCACCAGAAGTGGCCTCTGACAGGAGCAGCTGGTCCCCCCCCCCCACACCGTCCCAACTCACCAGATTGATGAAATTTTCATAACCACCAATCCCCAAGTCATAGTTCACCTTCAACATAATTAATGAGCAGCTCCACGGATCCTTGAACACACAATATGCTGCATGTGGACTGAGCTGGAGGTGGGGTGGGGGGGTCACAGTGAGAAGCCTCTGTATCTGTGGTATCAGTTTTAACAATGGAGACATGAACCAGGTCTGGGGAGGGATTTAGGAAAACTAGAATCCACATCACATATGGTTACTTAGTTCAGGACCTACTTCAGTGTCTTGCCCATGGACACTTTGGCAGGAAGAGGACCAGAGGAGTAAACCTCCAGTCCTGCAATTAGTGGACACCCTGTTCCACCTGCTGACTCCACCTCCTGAGCCAGCCCCGCCCCCTCACCAGACAGCACCTGGTTCAGAGTAACTAGAGATCTGTGGGTCAGTCGACCATACTCCACCTCCTGGTCGGCTCAGGAGCCATTATCACGTACCACAGAGTTTACCCACATGTAGGGAGCAGCACTCCGAAGATGGTGGAGGTGTTTTAGGTGGAGGTTGATGGTGTAGAGCACGACCGTGGCCTGGAGCATCAGGATCAACTGAATCAGTTGTATGTGTCCAGGTTTTCACCAGAAGAGAAGTGGAGAAACAATGCGTGCTAAATATAAAGGCCACGCATGCTGAGGTGCTGCTGATCCAAAGTCCTGTAATCTGTTCCACATGTGGGCACTGAAGTTCCTCTCTACTTCACCACCAAACTTCCCAGACACGTGGTTTATCTTCTGTCATCACAGCGGGCCACTCTGAGCCACGGGCCTGCAGCACACCGAGGATGGTGTCTGAGTGTTTCCTCCTTCTCTCTGGATACAGTGATAAAGGTGGGACACGCAGTGGAGGTTTGGGTTTAAAAAACAACTTACTAATGTGACGACGCTGACAACAAACGCTGCTCTTATCCTTAACCTGATACTGATGGGGTAGATAACAGGGGTAGAAATCTTGCTACTGAAGCAGAGTTATTAAGAACACGAGTAACATGTCAGCGTGTCCATAAATCATAAACCTGCCTCTCACAGTCCACCTACACGCTCACAGAAGGAGGTTTGAATGCGCTCGTTTCCCTGACAGATGCTAGTAAAGTCACTCCTACGTAAGAAAGGAGCTGCTCCATCACTCTGACGCTGATCCTGTAAAAACTGATTCTGAACGCAGGAGCAGTCTAATTGTTCCTGCACGGAAACACTTTCCCTCCCCATAAAGAAGATACAGAGAAATCAGGTTTGTCCACTGTGTCTGACGCTGTCAAGCTCAGCCGTTTATCCCCGACTCCTTTCCACATCTAAGACATGAACAAGATGCTCAACTCCAAGTTTCCCCGGCACCGTGCTCGGTGACCTTCATCTGTGTCACACACAGCCAAACATTCTTGATGTTTAGAGGTGTTTCCGTGTGTGTTTGGGGGGGTGTCATCAGTACTGTGAGTCTGATTCTGCTCTTCTGGTTTTCAGATCTGTGCCTGGTCCTGGAAATCCTACTTTCTGCCTATGGCCTCCTGTTCTCTGTCTGTCGATCTGTTCTGGACCTTTGACCTGTTTCTGGGATTGTGGATTTTGGACTGCTGTCGTCCCGCTCTCTCTACTCTCTGTGGGAAGAGAGACCAGTGCTGAGAGGATGTCTGGACCAGTGACCACGCGGCACACACCAACCCTGGAGGCCACCATGTTGTCACCACCTCTCTCCTGACTGTCGACTTCCTGCTTAGCTATAGTCGCCATCGATGATGACAACATGGAGGACGTCATATTAACTTCTACTCATCCTCAGAGAAGCGTTAGCCTGACTCACCTGCTTACCTGTTTACACTCAGACCTGTCCAGCTGCCGTGCTTACCTGTGTCTCCATCCCAGATCGAGCGGCACCTGTCATTCAGGAGCTCGGTTGGTTCCAGCCTTGCAGCCCACCTACTCCATCTTAACCCCCCCATCTTAAACTCACCTGTCTGTGTCCAGCCTCAAACGCCACACGAGACTCCCCCGTGTCTGTGCTGTCTTCACACAGTGTGTACTGAACTGTATCCGGCTCATTGAGGAGTGTAATTTACTCCACAGACAGAGACTTAACAACATCCTGCTGAGCAGAGAGAATAAAGGTTTTACTTCACATTTCTGGTTAATATGTGAATTGTAAATCTACAAATGCACGTACAGTTATTAATGCTGCTGCTGTTTCCAACATCAGTTTGTCAGAGCAGATCAACAGGAGGCGTTCAGCTCCTCAGTCGTGTCGACCAACTGCCACCTAGTGTCACATCTGGGATTCTCGTCACTCTGCCCCTGCTCAGATGGTAAAGATCTTTATTTCCTGATCAGTCTCTTAAAAGCTTTAAACTATTCAATCTATTTTAGTTTATTTTAAACTTGGTCAGATTATAAATTTTAAATGTTTGGATGTGAACTGTTCATGTTGTTCTATGTGTACATTATATTTTAACTCTAACTTAAACTAACTTAAAGTCAAGTTATTTCTGTCTTTATAAATGAAGATGAAAACTTTTCTCTTCATGTTAAGTGTGTCTCATACTATGGTGCTTTTTAATGCAGGACTTCAAGTTAAAACAGCATATTTCTACACTGCAGTAGTGATACTTGTACTTACGTAAAGATGACCCACTTCAGCTCTGTGCTGCATCTTCTGAAACACATGGCTCAGGGGTCAAAGGGGGGTCAGTAGATAATCCTGGGGGGTTAAGAGATTAGTGAGAAAAACATCCTGCTGTTGTTCGACCTTTGCTTGTGTTTTTTTTAATCACTGGATCATATTTTCCTTAAAGCTGCTGAAATGGTCTCAACATGCAGACAAGGTTTAGAGCAGGAGACACTGTTGGTTTAAACTGGAACCTCTGACAAAGACCTACATGTACAATAATTTAATAATTACTGAGAATAACTGATTGCTTCAGTTTTACATCTCTGTGAAGGAGAAGTGACACATTTTTATTACTTAGGTTTCACTTCTGGACTGATTCTAAAATTCTTGTGGTTCTGGTTCTGTTTGTCTGATGTGTTTTCAGCATCTGAACCAGGACGACCTCCCAGAGAACCAGGTTTTAGTTTCTATGAGTGAAGTGATGCTTTAACCTGCCTGACTTTTAATTAAGAATATTTAACTTTTTCATAATTCAAGAAGAAGAATTTATTTTTTTATGTGCCAGTGTCTGTTCTACCATTAATTCTTTAATATTAGTTTTATTTTTTCTCTGTCTCTGTGTGCATTAGCCTTACGCCTCTCAGTCTCTGTACAGAACTTCAGTTGACTGATAACTGGATTATTTTGAGCTGTGAGAACAGGACTACTCAGAAGGTTCTGTGGACTCATGAGAACAAAGTAGAACTTTTTATAATGAGAATCTGTTCATGATCAAACTCTGCATCCAGCATAAGAACCTGATCCCCTCTGTGGAACATGGTGGTGGCAGTGTCATGATCTGGACTGATGGAGCTGTGGATTCTGCGTTATATGAACAAACGTGAAGGACTCCGTCAGTGACTGAAGCTCAACAGAAAGTGGATCATGCAGCAGGACGACGAACCTAAACACACAAGTGTTTCTACCAAAGACCGCTTAAAGTCCTGACATTAATTCTTTAGAAACACTGTGGACCTGAAGCAGGCAGATCATGGAGGAAACCATCCAACACCTGTCAGAGGAAAATGTTCTAGATTTCCTAATTTTAGTTTCTATTTCGTTTCTGTTCCTACTAAAATGAATCAGCAGAAATTAGTGAGATGGGAGTTGTAGAGACATGTGGGAGAAACCTCAAATGGCTCCTTGTTTCTCCTTTTACATTAAAATACATCAACACAAACAGATTCGATAAAAACTGACTGAGCTGTGATACTGGATTAGTTTTATCCAGGCGTACATAATAAGTTGTGAAGTGATTTATACGAGTGTGCAGAAACAGTAGTGGTTTACATCTCAAACAGAGGAAATTCTCACAAACCATCAAGCACCTCTGTACATCATATTCAGATCATTCTGAACTGCACGACTCTTCCTGACAAGGCGGCAACAGGATCTGACCTCCCGCCTCCTGTGACGCTCATCTGAATACCATGAATAAAAGTCAGGACAGGGGGTGTTGGAGGGAAATCTGCCTATATTACAATGGGCTGGGGGGTGAGATAGAGCCTCCTCTGCTTATGCATTTGACAGTTGCTGCACAGGAGCGGGAACGGTCTGCTGAAGAAAACGTCAGCAGGCATCATAGATTTCAACGACAGGCTGACTCTCTGACAGACGCACATTTTGCTCCGTTGCCATTGGGCCGCCGGCTTTTACAGCGCCGTCCCAGCTCGCCTCAGCCCGAAGAGACGAGGGGAGGGGTCAAAGGTTGAGGATGGAAGTAGCTGCAGTGATGGGAGACTGTCATGGCCCAGTGCTCGCTGTGCAGCATGCAGGAGCCTGACATGTAGAGTGAACTCATTCTGTCCAGCCAGCACGCTCATCTCAGCCTGTTAAATGAGACCCATTGCCAATTCATGAAAGTCAGACAGCATCTGACAGCGTGCCTGTCAACTTCCCCAGGATGTATGTGTACCAGTGAGCCGTCTGAGCACCACACTGCTCATACATTGGCCCACATGTAAAGTCAGGTCTGACAAAGTCCTCAAATCAGCCCAGTGTCGCTGCTGAGGGACCATCATGGGTAAAACACACAGAGCTGATGACGAACACTGGAAAAAGGTGGTGGATCAGAGATACTTTACTAAAAGTGGCAAAAGTAAGAATATACCATAATTACGAGCGATGAGCTGTGTGTGTAGTACACGTGTGTAAAAGTATATGTGGTTGTGTGTGGCGGAGCACAGGAAGAACAGGCACTGTCCAGGATGGTGCTGATGGAGAAGCTGCTAAAAGACAGAGAAGAAAGAAGAAGAAGAAAAAGAAGAAAGAAAGTAAAGTACCACACTGTAAAAAGTACATTGTAAAAGTCCTGCATTCATAATCAGGCAAGAGTAGAAGTACAGCAAAGTACACTTATAAAAGTACTGTTTAACAACAGAATAGAATTAACAGTGAATTACTGTGATGACTGTCACTTTACTACAGTGATGGAAAATATGTACATTTACTTAAGTACCATGCATACTTCACAACTTCGTGGTCCATGTACGTTAGTTGAGTATTTTCATTTCGTGTTTCTTTAACTCCTGATTTTTGTACTTTGAATTTAAAGTGTGGAGTTTGTACTTTCACACTTTTTAACACAGTAGTTTCTTATATGTTTGGTAAATATATATTGTACATGAATTAAAAAGTAAAAAAGAAAGGTGTGAAATAAGCTACAATGTAAAAAGTAAAACATACTACACCTGAACTGTAGTTGAAACAGATAAGTTTTATTAACATTTCTTACATACTTATATATTTCTTATATATTTCATTTTATTTTTCCTTTTAAGATAGTTTATATATTTTGTTCTATTTTATTTTGTTCTATTTAACTTGCTAATGTTTCTTTTACAATTTTAAGGTCTTTAAGGTCTTGACCGGTCGCTTAAGCATTTCACTGCATATCGTACTGTGTATGACTGTGTATGTGACAAATAAAATTTGAATTTGAATTTGAGTTAAAGTACACGTAGCATCAAATGGGAGCAAAGTACAGTACATGAGTAAATGTACTTATTCACAGAAAGAAAAAGTCACAGAAACACACAGAATCACAGCATCTTTTGAATCCTGCAGCTGCAGTAAGCTTTTAGTTAAAAGAAAACTACATTTCCCAGAAGTCTCTTCACGTGGCGCATGCGTAGTGGCCTCATAACGACATGAACTGTTATGTTTTCTGTAGCAACCATTCATCTGAAGTAAATAAACTCGTCGTTAAAGGTAAGAAATGCTCAAAATATAATATTTTTTTCTTAAAAAACTCTTTCTTCAATATAAAGATTTACATGTCACACCTGTCATATATTATCACAGTTAGAAGAGTGAGCTAGTCCGTTAGCTGCATCAAGTGAGCGAAGCTAGCGTTAGCAGCTAGCTATTAGCTAACATCAGCTAACTCACTGCAAGTTTGCTAATTAATAGAGACCAAAACAAACACAAAACCACCTGCACTTTTATACCTGGCTTTGATTAACTTTACCTCAAGGTTTATTCTATAAATTTTAGTTATATCAAATAACGTTAACGTTTAAAAATCAGTGTAGAGCTTATGACGCCAGACTCCGTTTAATTTCTGTCAGTTTTTTCTGCTCAGTGTAAAAAGTAGATCACATTTGACTTTGGACAGATGACTTAAACAGTGAAGAAAAACGTGAAGTCATTGTCAGTTTGGGATATATGTAACACACAAGGCAGTGTGTTGTTTAGTTACATTTTACAGTTGAAATCAACCGGCTGTCATTGGGGAACATTTTACCGATATACTTTTAAATTATATTAAAATATAAGACTCTTGGGGTGTGTGGTGAGCCGAATACATCAGAAGACATATACTTCATTTAAAAGTCTTAATGCCTTGTTCTGTCTTGTATATTTTGATTCCCACAGGTTCATTAGTTTTTAATAATCGATTTTATAAATCGGGTTTGGGTTTAGGACTTCAGAACAACCCAGCGTTTTCCATAAGATGACTGATGAAGTGAAAAAAACATCTTTAAGGTATTATGTTGAATAAAGAACCTTTTTCATTTTCAGGTTGAACCATGTCCACTCTGCTGGACGAGACGGCAGCAGATGTCCCAGTTAGAGACATCACCGTCAACCTGTCCCGACTTGCAGCTGCTCCTCAAGGTCTGTTGCTGCCTGTCCTCATATCACATACAGGGACATGTGTGCTCTGTGTGTTACTGTTCATTTTTAACATAGTGGTTTATGAAATAGATTCTACTCTTTGCTTATTTCTAATGTGTTCAGCTGTTAGAGAGTTATAGACAAAATGTACTCTGTTTCTAATTCATTGTTCAGTTGTACAACTGATTCAGAAATTACTCTTACTCTAACTTTATTTGTGTTGTGTTTGTTGCTGCGTAGAATAGTTACTAAATAGGAATCGTTTTTTTTCCTTGTTGTTGTGTAAGCTTTTCTCCATGTGTCCTTGCCGTGTTATCAAGACTTTCACATCTGTTGGTTTTTTCTTACATTTATCAGTATCTTGATTTATTTATCATAACGTACATGATTTAAACATTTTTTTCTTATGGCAGACTTGTTGGTGAATCAAAATGCTCGGGCAAGACAGGACATCTCTCGGGTGTCCAGAGAGGAGCTGGAGGACCGGTTCCTGCGCCTTCATGATGAGACCCTGCTCCTCAAACAGCATATTCACAAACAGGATGACAAGATCAAGAAGTAAGACGCACAACACACCAGGCCTTACTACAAACAAGTGAACACGTTAGCTACATCAGTTCATTTAGAGTTTTAATGCCAGTGACCAGAACAGACTTTTGTCCTTCTCCGTGTACCTTGTAAGAAACCCTTTAATAACTGTCTGAAAATAATCTCAGATAATTAAAATTATGTCAAATAATTAAATTTACAGTGATATAAACAGAGAAATGCACCAAATAATCACATCTCATGAGTTGAAAATGAGTTTCCTACATTTCCCATGATGTATTTTGATAGTGTTTGTCAGACTCCTCCAAACTTTGAGGAGCTCCCTGCAGAAAGTTCAGAAGTGAATCTCCTGATAAAGAGACAGTCATCGATGTTTACATGTGACCATCCGTCTGCTCCTCCTCCACCTTCAGGCTCGGCACAAAGCTGATGAGGCTGGTGAAGGACAGAGGCCGCATGGAGCAGCTGGCAGCAGGCGGAGCCCATCCGGTGTCCAGAGTTCGAGATGTAGAGATGGAGGAGATGATGGAGGAACTCCAGGAGAAGATCCGCGGACTGCAGACTGAGAAAGAGGGACTGAAACAGCGCCTCCTTGTGGCCAAACAGCAACTTATGAACTCACAGAGCAGGAGGGCGGCATATGGACACGTTCAGTCACGAGTTAACTCTGGGTTAAAGAAGCTGAGAGACGACTCATCTTCCCCCCCGACACGACCGAAAAGTTAGTTACACATATTCCGATATTCAGACCATATTAGGATGTGTGAGTGGAACATGTCTTAGTGTTAAAACCAAATCCTCTGTGAAGAGACTTTCACTGTGTCTCCTGCAGGTACGAGGAGTTTGGAGGGAGGTGGGAGACCTCCGACCGGCCAGCTGCCTCGATATGGACACAGTCTGCTGGAGGAGGCAAGGGCAGAGATCCGCAACCTGTGAGTGGTGCACATGATCAGCTCCTCCATCACACCAATGACTGTTTAAACTGTCGTGCTCCATGTATCATTCATGTAAACCAAAACCAAAAAACTGAGCTAATTTCAGAATTAGAATTTCTTCTTTTCTGTTATCTTGATGATCCACTGGTCTTCACAGGTGTGTCAGATACTTCCTGAATAATTCATGGAAATGTTTCACTGTCTGCTCACATGTAGTATTTCTGAAAAAGATCTGTGTTGTTTTTGTCTGTGCGCTCTTTTTGTCAGGGAGAATGTGATAGAGTTTCAGCGGAACCAGATGGAGGAGATGGAGGCAGCCTCAGCGCTGCTGAGGGAGGAGCTTAGGAACAATGAGGCAGAATATGAAGAGAAACTTCTGCAGGTCCGACAGCAGCAGACATCCAAGCTGAGGTAAATGTTACTTTATCATTTGGGTAAACTGTTGGTATGTGTTCTGTACTGCTCTCGCTCGTTGTTCCACTTACAGAGGATCATCAGCTTCACACTGCTGCCAGCGCTCCTCGAACAGAATAAAACTAGTCAACCTTTGAAGTTTGTGACCTAACATAAGTGTCTGTGTGTAAATCTTTGTTAGACATATTTACCTACAACTACAGAAATAACATTTGAAAATTCAGTGAGAGATAGTTGTCTTCCTAGTTTCAGGGTTAGGGTTAAGCCTTAACTTAACTTAATAACGTCACATAATAACGCGTCATGACACCAAGCTCATCAAAACACAGTTTTCTTCTTCTTCCTTAATAACTTCACCCTGACGCTGGAGAGTTTTTAACTTTCACCATGATTTTAGTGGTGAATACAGAACGTGATGTTTACTGCTCTGCAGCTGCTGTGTGGATGTGGAATAATATGTTCACAATCATGAAAAACCTGTGTGTTGTTTTCTCTCAGGTCGCATGTTAACAGCAACGTGACAATGATGAAGCTGCAGAAGCAGCTGACCGACAGGTCCAACGCTGTAACAGAGCTGGAGGGTCGGTTTCTTCAACTACAAGAGGTGAGATGTCTGAAATCCTGCAGGAACGGCAAAAACTGAATTCAGCTCTGACAGATCAATACCTGGATCCATGTGGTGAGAGTGTTCACCTGTTGTCTCTGACACGATAACTGTGAAGAAAGCATCTTTACAGTCTGACATAAATTATGAATAAGACATTTCTGTGATTTGATGACATCCTCCCACAGTGAGTCATGCATGAGTTTTTTTTCTCTTATTGCTTCTCTTGAAGTGACTATACTGAGTAAATGTGTGTGTGGCACAAATAATTGTACTAGACTGCATTACTTTGTATAGACGTACCTAATAAAGTGACCAGGCAGTGAATTAAGGGAAACAAACATTAACGTAGTAACTTTATACTAAAGTGTTAAACCGAAAACCCTTTGCTGATTCCTACGAGGAAATTCTTAAAAACAAAATAAGCATTGTCAACAAAAGTACAGTGAAGATGATGTCAGGCACTGAAATAGATGTGTGCTGAATATGACACTTTATAACCTGATTAAAGTGGTTTATAAAAGGCAGAAATGTGACTGAGCTCTAATAAACAGAAAGGAAAGTTCCTGCTGGTTAAATCTAGTAAAAGATGTAATCTGTGGATTCCAGAGTCAGCGGATGCTGAAGCTCAGTCACGATGCAGCGATGGTGAAGGTCGATGAGCTGTCGGCTCGGCTGAAAGAGGAGAGGATGAAGAGTCTGGACCTGGAGAAACAGCTGCAGAGTTCCACCATATCCAAGATGAAGATGGAGCAGGTGACTGCAGCATTACACCAGGACTACATGGTTATTCAGAGACATGTTTGTTTGGAAGGTCTGCTGTAGGTCTGAGTCAGTAAACATTAAAGCTCCTTCCTGCTTCCAAGCCACGGTCGAATCTCCCCCATCACCAGAGTTTGTACACTCAGCACCCAGAGGATCCTGTGGTCACTCCCCTCGCTCAGGCTCTTCTCTGTTTTTGAGACCCCAAAGTGCCCCCCCCCCACATAAAATAAAGACAACGGAGTCACTACACGTTGGCAAGAGCTGCAACAGATAGCAGATTAAAAAAGTACTACCAGGCTACTGTTTTGATGATTTAGTGGTTTTACTCTTCCAGCTTCTCTATTGTGAGAAAATGCTGCTTTTGAGATGCTAGAGTTTTGGGAAGTTAAGCGAAATAAGCATTTTATCAGAATTAGAACGAGGAAAAGAATTTTGTGATTAATTCATAAATTTTATTTGGACACACAGTTGGAGTTCCTACAGCATCCCTTTTTAATTTGACAGCAGACAGGAAACATGGTCCCCAGTGGGACTCGAACCATGGATGATGCAGTTATAAACCATTAGGTGACCAGGGGGCTTCCAGCCTTACATTTCACTTCCGAAAACCTGCAGGGTAGTTCTCTAACATGTTCCCAACTAATGTATTGTGTTCAAGACTGTACAGAAGCTCTGAGTCACAGAAAATGACTCAGTATGTACAGTTTCATCGTGCACTGTCTTTAAAGACAGGATTATTTATCGAAATGAACTGGAAACGTAACAACTAGGCAGTTAGTGCTGATTGATATTCAGACGCTAATGCTCAGCTTTTTACATCGTGTGAAATGTCTGAATGCTCGTACGCTCTTTACATTTAAAGCACAGATGTGCGCGAGTGTGTTTGTGGTGGGTGTGCGGTGGGGATCAAACTCATCTCTCTGTCCACTGTGTGTGTGTTTAGTTACAGGAGCGGATCAGTGAACTGGAGCAGGAACGGGACCTACTGAAGGAGAACAACGAGAAACTGGTGAACAGGTGAGAAACCTCAGGTGGTTCAGGTGAAATTCATTACACTGAAAAACTGTTCTCGCCATCTGCAGAACTGAAGGGAATAAATAGACTCATCTGTGTCTTCATCCTCACATCAAATTATCGTCATTGTTTTTATTCTTTCTGTATGTTCTGTGGTCCCAGTGCCTTCGATGTGTCTCAGCAAAAGAAATGGCAGATCCGGGAGCAGCAGCTGAAGCTACAGATCACACAGCTGGAGACGGCGCTGAAGGCCGACCTCGTCGACAAAAATGAAATCCTCGACAAAATCAAGGCTGAGAGAGGTTCTCAGTTATACTCTGATCCTTTTGCATGTTGATTACAGGACTGATTTACAGAGGAATGTACTCTGAAATGAAGAATACAGTAAATCTACTGCTGAATGTGACGCAAACTACTGTGATTTAATGTTTCATCAGATTCAAACGAGAAGCTGACAGAAGAAAATAAGAAGCTTCAAATCCAGTTACTGGAACAGAAGCAACAAATAGACGAAGCGAACGATCGTTTGAAATTCTACAGCAGGGTAAGTTGACTGGGTTTTAGAATAAACGCTGGCATCTTACAGTCAGTAGTGAATATCTACATCTGTGTAGTGCAGTAAAACACATATATGAGCACATCGATTAGTGGGCTGGGTCTGTGTTCATTTACACAGGACACTATATGTATGTGGACACCTTTAAACCACATGTGCATTAAGTTCATTTTGAAATTGATGGCAGCAGCACGTCCCAAAAATTAGGGACAGAGGTGAGAAAAGACTGTAAAGGTTCTAACAAGGAAGAGCTGGACAAACATTTAGCAACTAATGAAGTTAATTGTCATCATGATCAGGTATAAAAAGATCTGAGAGACAGAGTCTGTCACAATAAAGATGTGCTGAGCTTCATCAAAAAATGTCCCCCAATGTAAAATACAAAGAATGTGAATACATCAAAACATAAAATATGTTGAGCAGCGTTCAGGAACTTGTTGCTGGTCCATGTCTGTCAGATCTACTGTGAATCATAATTGTTCTTTCTAGGAGAATGAATACGACGTAGCTGAAATCACTGAGGCACTGCTGCAGGTTAAGGTCAGTGGAAAATAATCTTCTTATTTATGGGTACTACTAATAATAGTGTGTGTGTAGTAGTCCGGTATACTCTGTTAATGGTGCATAGACTAACAGTAGATTTTCAGGGCTCGTTGTGATTTAGCAGATTATAGATTCATGTGATGCACATCTACTTATTTTCATTTGATCCTTGTTTCTGACTGATTCTCACGCCGTCTGTGTCCTGACTCTGAAATGTAAACCTCTCTCCCCCACAGACACGTAAGTCTCAGAGGAGTGGAGATCTAGAGTTCCTGAAGAAGGTGGAGGAGGAGGGGAGCAGCAACACGGAGAGCTCCATCAGAGAGCTACGAGCCGCTCACGCTGAAACCATCCAGGAGCTGGAGAAGACCAGAACCATCCTGAGCATGGAGAGCAAGATCTGCAAAGACTTCAAGGTGGAGGAAACCTTTACGTGTTTATGAAGAAAGTCTCGTCATACGGGTGTTTACACAATGCTTAGTGAGATGTGTTTCTGCTCCACTGGTGCTGAGGCGGAGCTGGAGGCTGTGTTAAAGAAGACGGACGGTGACAAAGTCGAGTACGAGCAGAGGCTGGAACGACAGGCTCAGCTGCTGGATACAAGAGCAGCAAAGATCAAGAAACTGGAAGGTATATGTCCAAATGTAATGTAGCTGTCAGACTGCTGAAAATCTGTTACTCATTAATCTAAAGAGGGACATTTATATAAGTCTTAGTTCAGCATGTAGTGAAATCTCTGTTCTTTACATGTTCAGTACTTCACAGGCTTCAGCAGCTGCTCTCTAGCTGTGTCTGTCTGCTGTTTCTTTTTCTGTAAATACTGTGAGACCAGCGTTTGTCCAGATACTAAACACGGAGCTGAAACTCACTGTAAAGCTCAGTGAAGCCACAGTGAGCTGCAGATTCATCACTACCAGAACATTGTCAACATCATTATAGGAATCTTAGAGCTGTAACGATTCTCTCATCAGATATTTGTGGATGACCTACACTCTGCAGTGCCCTGAATGCAGCATGGTGGAGCTGCAGCTAACAGACCGATCACACTAAACCTTCTCTGTTCACACATAGCTTCTTATCGGGGGACGCTTGTGTCCACGCGGTTTCAGGACTATTAAACAATCAGAAAATTTAAAACAGGCATAGAGACAGAGGGAAAGAGCAGTAGTTCGTCACACATCACAACCTTGCTGTGTAGGAAACATCCCATGAACCAGTGAGGTTTGGATGTGTAACCTCTGTTCTCCATCAGCTTTGATCTATGAGCTCAAACTGTTTCTTTGCTGTCTCTGCTCCTCAGCCCAGCTCAGGGACATCGCCTACGGCTCCAAACCCTACGTCTTCAAGCCAGATATCACAGATGAGGATGAAGCAGATGAGTTTGATGAAACTCTTCACCTGGAGCGTGGAGAAAACCTCCTGGAGTTTCAGATAGTCAGCGCCACGCTGTCTCCCTCCGCCTTGGAGACTCTGGGTGATGATGAACCCTCCACCTTCTTTACCTACTCCTTCTACCTGTTCGACCTGCACTCCACTCCAGTGGTGACGGGCCACAAACCGAAATACGGTTTCACATCTAAGTATGTGGTGAGCGTGGACGACCGGTTCCTCGACTACCTCCACAGATACCCGCTGACTGTGGAGCTGCACCAGGCTTTAGGATTAGACTGGAGGACGCTGGCAGCTGGACAGATACGACTGCAGCAGCTGCTGGAGCAGGACGGGAAAGTTCATGGCACCATACCGCTGGTTGGTGAGTGAGTCCGGTTCTAAGTCACAGTGTTTGTGTCTCCTTGCCCGTTTCCTCCAGGAAGCAGCAACAGAGACGGAGCGTTACTGAATGTAAGAAGCTTCTTATTAGCAGCTGAGCAGATAAATCGATAAATCATTTAACCAGAGACATGTTGGTTTTTCTGATCAGTGTGAAACTGATGCAGTTTGTGATTACACACATGCTGCAGGGATGTTAGGGATGGTCTTAAACCTGCTACTGAGAGTGTGTGTGTGTGTGTGTGTGTGTGTGTGTGTGTGTGTGTGTGTGTCTGTGTGTCTGTGTGTATGTCTGTCTGTGTGTGTGTGTGTGTCTGTGTGTGTGTCTGTGTGTGTCTGTGTGTGTGTATGTGTGTGTGTATGTGTGTCTGTGTGTGTCTCTGTGTGTGTCTCTGTGTGTGTCTGTGTGTGTGTATAATCGTATCTGATAACTCGTTTCCCACCAGGTTTGTCTGCTGAGGTTCGGTCCTTCGGTTCTGTGGATTACTGGCTGAGGCTGAGGATACCCATGCCAGAGACCCTCCGTCTGTATACAGAGAAGCTGAAGGCTGTGGGCTACGTCAACTCTGCCCTGAATGAAGAAGCACAGGTACAAGTCAGACAGTAGTTTTTTAAACTTCAGTTCCATTAAAAACGTCTTCAAATATATGAAGTAGTTCAGTCTGATGAACCAAAGTTCTGAAGATCATCGGCTCACGTTGGACAGGTCATCACTGTAGACTTTGTTCAGTAGGACTGACACACAGGTATAAAGTGATTTTCTCTGTGGGGTTTAAAGGGTCTTAGGTGTCTTAAATGTGACTTATTAGTTATAGGAAGTAGTCAGACCCACTAATGTTCCTTCAACACACAGAGAAACAGTCGGTGCAGCTGCAGCAGGTATAAACCACTAATCTGTGGTTTCACTGCAGTTTTCTTCTCACTGTTTGACTAAGATAGTATAGTATATAGTATAGACTATACATATAGATTATATGTAGTATAATAATGTACCTTCAGAAACTGTGGAAAAACGTGAAGAGCTGAGTATTTTTCCTCAAATAAAACAGTTGCTGATCACTTTTTCTTAACTACTAGATGAACACAGTCTTCAGCACGTTGACTTGTTTTATCAGTCCCAGCTTCACTTTGGTTTCCTTCATTTCTGTCCCCAGCCGCAGACACACGCCAGCCGTTGGAACCAGCTCTTCATCACCGTTCAGTGCTGTCGAGGTCTTCGGTCCAGAAGGTCCCAGCAGCCGAGTCCCTATGTGGTCTACAAGTTCTTTGACTTTCCCGACAGCCCCACCACCACCGTCCACGACTGCTGCGACCCCCACTTCAAAGACCTCAAGTCCTACTCTGTCCCAATGGACGCAGATCTGGACCAGTACCTAACGTCTGAGCAGGTTCAGTTCTACGTGTTCGACTACAAAGAGGAGCAGATGGACCTGTACCTGGGGAAGGTCAGGGTGCCTCTGCTGTCACTGGGTCAGGACAAAGCAATCACAGGTGAGAGTTACCTGGACTTACTGCCAGGACTGGGTCTGATATAAAATTTGATTTTTATGTCCTTACGACAACATAATGAAGAACATGACTGTGCTGCAGTTTTTTCTTCTTTCTTACTCACTCCACTTATTTTGATATTTGATGGAACGGTGATAAAAAGGTGCAGAGGGATCACTCGGATCTCTCCACGTTAGTTTGATGTGAATATTTGTCTTGTATCAAACATCAGCTCCAGCCACAGTGCGACGTTCCGTTTGTTTCTCAGGTGTGTTCGAGCTGACTGATCCCTCTGGACTCACTGCTGGCCACATAGAAGTGACACTGAGGTGGAAGTTCACTTACATCCCTCCTTCCGGCTCGATCCCGACTGCTGAAAGGCTAAAAGTTCTTCCTAAAGAGAAGCTCGCAGACGAAGCTGCTGAGCCGAAGCCTGAGCTGCACAACGAAGAGATGAAGCTGCTGACAGACAAAGATCTGGAAGATGAGGACGAATCCAAAGACCCTTTTCATGGCTCTGCCTCTCTCTCCTCTAAGGTCAGGAGATCAGTTAGTACAAACCAGTGCAGCAGATGAACTTTGGTTATTATTATTAAACATTGTACAAACAAAAGATCGATATCAGACTGTGATACTTATCTGAATGTTGTTTTACCTTCAGGCCCTGCTGCCAAAACTCAGACAGAAGACACAGGTAAAAGAGGCACCTGCTGCCAAAAAACAAGTCAAGTTCGTAGATCCCACTGCTGCAGACAAGCAGGTAAGAAAGATCCCAGTGAATAGATTTGAGTTCAGAATCCAGTACCTGCTGTCTACTGGTCGGTAACTTCACTGTGTTGTGTTTACAGGTTGTGTCTGAAGTGACTCCAGCGGATGAAGAGGATGATGAAGAGTCTCACGTCTCTGAAGGACAGCTGGTCCCAGCGAGCTCTCAGTCCTACTCTGACGATTCAGAGATCTCTGAGGAGATCGTGGACGGTAGGGAATCACAGAGGAGAAGGATGTGTCTGCTGTAATCGTCTCCTCTGCTTTGTTCAGTCCTCTGTTTACCAAACTCAGCCGCAGCCGTCTAATAGATTCATTTCCACTGTGGACACAACTGTTTTGTTTTCATCACGGGTCAAACTCCAACATCCTCTCCCCACACTGAGAGGTGCTCTGTCTTAAAGTGCAAATGTGTTTCCTAACAACACTTCCTGAGCACAGTGGGCATAAATATTAAATGTGGCTGCCAATAATCTTTAGAGCAGACTTCATAAATGTTAATGACGGCCTCAGAGAGACGGCGTTTGTCTCGCTCACCATCACCAAGCGTGTAGATGTTCAGTTCAACACAGAACATGATCTTTGTACTTCACTTTTTCTCTCCTCCTTCCAAAGCAGGTGCTTGTTTTCACACACTCTGAGCTGTTTGTCAGCTCTGCAGAATCACAGTCCAAAGATTCATATCATTTCTTTCTCCCCGTCCGAATCCGTGCAGATGTTGACGAGGCCCCAGCAGCCAAAGAGGATCAGAGTGAATCGACTCAGTCGGACAGCGATGACTGCATTGTTCACGGACAGGCCGCGGGGAGGAAGGTCAGTGAGACGCCTCCATCTGTTTACCCTGCACACCACTGAGAGAAAGCCTTGGACAGAGCGTTGTGCAGGGATGCAACACAAAAGATGTATCAGTGATTGTTGTTATCTTGAACACAGCACAGCACAGGTGAACTCGTGTTTGGATTGTGGAGAGATTTGTGTTTTGTTTTTGTTCGATTTTATCATGTGAACAAGCAGGATGTTGTTTCTGAAACCACAATCTTCCAAATGAATTCAGCAGGCATCAGGTCCAAACAGTCAGACGATCGATTCAGCAGCCACGTGATTTGTATATATCTTTAGAAAAGAGGATATGATTCGTTTTTTTTAAATTCAGGTTTCAGTTTTATGAACAGATACAGTTTTCTGTCATGAGGGGAATTCACCTTAAGAACTGAGTCTGTGTAAACGTGTTGGTCCTTCAGCTGTCGGATCGAGTGCGGGTGGAGGTCGTGTCCCTGAGCCTGAGGCCAGAGTCTCGTGTGGCCCAGGACAGCAGCGTGGTTCGTCTGTTTGTGGAGTACTCTGTCCTGGATCTGCCCACAGAAGAAACCCCCCTGTCTCTGCCCAAACCCCCAGTGGAAAAGAGCATAAACTTCAACTACAGTAAAGGTGAAGACACGGACCCCGGTCTGGACCTGGTTTGTGTTTTTTAATCCAAGTGATGGTCAGCGTTTAAAAGTGATTTCATGCACATTTTCTTTTTCCTCAGTCATTCCTGTGGACGCTGAGAACAACGGGAAGAGGAGACGTCTGCTGAGGGGAGTCCTGCAGGGACAAAACCCTCAGATGGAAAGGTGAGGATTAAAACGTCGATTTCTATTTTCACTCAAGGTGAGAAGGAGACAGATGTCTAAACGTGACTACAGCTTGAATCTGTGTTGGCTTCAAAGAATTCTACTCATGACGAGTTTCTAATGTGCAAAACATCTGTTATGATTTAACCAGTTAAACCAGTTAAAGAGCTGTTTTATCCAAACAGCTGTGTCACCACACAGGCTGCTCTGTTTGTTTATCTTGTTTGTCTCAAATCACGTCTGGATGCATTTTCAAACTTGAACGTGACTCTGAACAGAATCCGGTTCACGGTGGTGAGCGAGCCTCCAGAGGAGGAAGAGCAGGAGAGAGAGTGTGAGGATGTTGGAGTGGCTTCAATCAGGATCCCAGACATCCTGGAGAAACGACAAGACCTGACGGAGACCTGTCTGAACGGTCAGCGCACACACACAGACACACACACATACAGATATACACACACACAGACACACACACAGACAGAGACACACACAGACAGAGACACAGACACACACAGACACAGACACACACAGACACACAAACACAGACACACACACACACAGACACACACACATACAGATATACACACACACAGACACACACACATACAGATATACACACACACAGACACACACACAGACAGAGACACACACAGACAGAG
>JAUYWH010000024.1:23590029-23628124 GCA_034779795.1 Ctenopoma multispine | reverse complement strand
CCAATTCACACATCCACCAGGTTGAACACCCTTAACGACCCACTTAATGGGGGCAGGAGGAACGGTCAGAGATGGGGCTCTTACATCTACCCACACTAATCCCCTGCCTTTGTTTCACTTAACGAGCCTATTCAGATATACTGTATATTGTTAGTGACTTATAATTTACTGCTTCTTGATGATAATAACTTATTTGTACTGTCCTACAGGAAATGCTTTTAAATCTCAGAACTATTGCAAAAATACGTTGTTATCATTTCTCATCAGTTACTGCAGTTGTTAGCATTATTTCACCTGAAATATTATCTGAAAATAGTTTTTTTTAGAGTAAATCTTTTACTGTGTCTTCTGTGAGAGCAAGTTTAATACAAATATAACTGTCACTGCTGGAGCCTTTATGCATCCAGTAACTCCTTGTATAAAACATTTAATTGGAATTGAATATTAAATATGTAAGTTTTAAACTTTATTTTCTGTAAAACAAATTAAAATAAAAAACCACACATAAAGAGACGTATGTGATGACGTCATCACGCACAGTACGTCTGCGTCTGCTAACCAGGAAGTGCGAGTGTTTAGTAAATACGATACATCGGCGATGTGTCGGAAAACAGAAGAATAACAGGTAGGTTCACAAAGCTTGTTTCACGTTTACATCATGTTGCTGATGCTCGTAGCAGGACATGTCAGAATATTTCATACAACCTGTGTGTTGCTTTCTTCGCGGCTCTTTATGTAGAGAAACGCGACGGCTGTGATGCGGTGGATGCTAATTTAGCTTCTGAGCTTCGTCATTTTGTTTGGTTCACTTCTTAAACTCACTTGTCTGACAGCGACGTAGCTGTTGTGGTGGACACTGTAAGCATTTCAGACAATTGCAAAGAAAACGAATCTGTGGTTAGTTAGTATTTTTGGTGAGGAAGGGGGACTGGTTTCTCATGTGGCTGTGGTCCCTGACCGGATTGGGGCTGATCAGATTTCCAGAGAACAATCTGAACAACACGTTTAATTCAGTGATGCAGCTAAATGTGATTTTAATTACAGATGAGTAACTGATTCATCATTTTGATCATAACAGTCTGCTCTGTCCTGGTTTGTCTAACAGTCCAGAACCACGTTATGTTCAGTTTACTGTCAGACAAGAAGAATGTTTTTCAGTAATTAATGAATGATACCGATCTAATAATGATTAATTAGATCTAGTTCGACATTTGTTTTTCTTTTAATCTACTGATTCGTCGGTTAATCGCTGCAGTTTTGGCCTAACGAGTTGCAAATTCTGTGCTGTCAACATCTTCAAATTACTCCAGCAAAGCACCCAGATCTTCGGGTTTTCTCACAGTAACTTCAGAGTAGTTCCTGAAAACCCAGGTAAAGTCAGACTAGGTCAGACTAGGTCAGACTAGGTCAGAGCAGCACGGCGATTACAGCTGCAGGGCAGAAGATAAGAGCTCATCCTCCAGTCCAGTGTAATTCAACAGCCCAGTAATACTAAATGAGAATAGGCAGTTTTTGTTTGAATAGAGGTGTTGACTGATTGTTTGATTGTTTTGGAAAATGCCGTCTGCTCATAGTGAACTGTACAGATTTATTCAGAGAGGTTTTGTTACACCAGGTGGATTTTGGATGACTTCAATGTTCCAGTCATTGAATATTTGGGGTTTCTTTATAGCCAAGTTTCCAAGTCTAAGGATAAATATGCTGTCGTTCATGTGAAGGGTGTGGCAGAACAAACTCCAGGCATTCAAGTGAATGGTTAAAAATAAAAATTCTTCAGTAAATACGGGCTTCAGAAATACTCTAGTGTGTTTTGGCACACTTAACTTCCTCAGGGTGTTTGGACAATGGAGTCACTGCAATAAGTAGTGTTTAACACACCTGAATGAATGTATTGCTTTTTACCTTTAGCTGTTCACTAGCTGCCACACAAAAATGAGAGAAGAGTTTTTCCTTTGTAAGTTACAGCTTCTCTCTGTGGTTTTGGGGCAGACCGGGAGCACTCCTGTTTTTCTTAGTTCGTTATAAATGAACTCCAGAAATTAGCTGTTAATTTGCCATGATCAGCAAAGAATGCAACTGAGCAGCTTTTCCACAGATAAGGAGGTTATAATTTCTCTGAGTTCCCAAGATACTGAGCTCTGGCCTGATACCTGCACTGTGTGTGTCTGTGTTTTTTAATATGTTCCATCAGGTTTGCCTGCATCCATGTCCAGTCTCAGACATGCTGTGCTGCCATTCCTGCCCCAGACTCTGCACCCGCTCATTGGCGTACACTCTCGCCCTCGGTCTGGGCTTCGTAACTTTGGGGACCAGTCGCATCATACTGCTCAAATTCTCTGCCAATGCTGGTGACTAACTGTCCGACAATAATACAGTTGTCCAGAAAGAGAACATGTTATTTAAGTCAGCACATGTTTTAACTGTATTCCTGTTTGCATATTTTTTGCTGTGTCTCTTCACTTGCAGAAAACAAATATGACTTCCTCCCTGCATCTGTCAATCTACTTGCTGAGTTGCTCAAACTCTTCTTCTGTCTGGTTATGTCCCTCAGGGTCATAGTCCGAGGTAAGCATCCCAGTCACAGCTGTGTGTCTGATTGTATTTCTTGGCGAGGTATGTTTATTCACTCTTTTTGTCTGTTTCTTCAGAGCGGCGATCGTGCAGAGAGCTGGGCTGTTCCTCCAGCTCTTCTTTCCTCAGCTCCCTCAAATGGGCCGTCCCCGCTTTTCTCTACTTTCTCGACAACCTCATCATCTTCTATGTGATGACCTACCTGCAGCCTGTTAGTGAAGTGACATAAATCTATTTGAACCTTGCCTCGTAGAAATAGTTTTGGCATTTTGTTGCATTTATTCCAGTAATTCAACATCACTCTTTGACAAACATGACCTAAATGCACTTCGTCATATCATTCCAGCCTTTAAAAACATCCAGCCCAAAGACTCACTGTGTGATACAGTTATTGTCTCCTGCTGTCACTGTGCTGTACTGCGTCTGAGTTGTCTGTTCTGACCCTTGTCTCCAGGCCATGGCTGTTTTGTTCTCCAACTTTGTCATCCTGACCACAGCTGTTCTCTTCAGAATTGTTCTGAAGTAAGTGACTCAGTCGACAACTCTGTAATGTTCTGTTCTTTAAAAGGATAGTGTATGTTGTGATTCACTGTAGTGTAGATGAGTGTTTCTGCATATCTTCTCTTGCTGTTGACGTTTTATCACCATTGACTGTTGTGTAGCCTGAGGAGATTTTGATTTTTACTTCCAAAGATTTCCAACTGAAAATTGTCTTTAGTATGGTGCAAGACAACTCTGCTTTAGTGCTTCACTCAAGAGAGAAACTCTAAAAGCAAAAATGTTTAGTTTTTTTTGTCGGTGCACCATGTCATGAAGCACTTTGTTCCTCGTTTCCTGCACAGACGTCCTGCATGTCTGAAACCTTCAACCACAGATGAACCTAAACTGTTGTTTTTCCTTCAGGAGGCGTCTTTCCTGGGTTCAGTGGGCATCGTTAGTTATCCTCTTCTTGTCCATTGTTTCCTTGACGACCGGATCAGGAGGCAGCCAGAAATCCATAGCTGTACCAGGCCTCCACTCTAACCCCCTCTCCACCCCCTCTAACTCCTGCCTACTCTACACCCAGCTGCTGGAGCAAATGAGGAACAGCAGGTATCACGATAAGTACCATAAATATTGAAACTGCAAGGTTAAGATACTTGGTTTTACTCTACACTAAAGATCAAAAGAGAGATGGACAACAAAAGTTCAGAATTTCAGCTTTTACTTGATACTATGTTCATGTCAAACAGCAGAGAAGATTTCTGTTCCCCTGAAAGTCAAGGAAATAAGTGTAGTGAATGTACTGGTTACTGTGTCTTACAGTGGAAAGAAAAGTATGTGAACCATTTCTGATCAGATGTTCCTAATGAGTCACAGCTGCAATGTGCTTAAACGAATAAACCACAAACAATTAAAATAGTTCACCTTGTTATTGAACACACTCATTCAGCATTGAAAGTCCTGGTGGAGAAAGAAAGTGAACCCAAGAATAATCCAGAATGTTATTTCTGAACGTTGTTGATTCAGTCTGCAGCAATCTGATCACATTTTATGATGAATTAGTGTCATTTTGAACTGATGTAGAAGAAAATCAGCAGCTTTTATTCCTGGCCTCAGGGAACATAATTTCTGATTATGACTGATCGAGCAGCTAATTGATTAATTGAAAAACGTTCTGCTGATGTTGGAATCGTTTCTCCTATATTTCAGTGCCAGTGAATCCTGGGTGTCGTCCCTGCCCGGGCAGGAATGGAGGGACAGGACACTGCGGAAGCTTCAATCTCTGGGTGTTGGTCACATCCTCCTCCTCCTCCAGTGCTTCATCTCTGCCATGGCCAACATCTACAATGAGAAGATCATCAAAGAAGGAGAACAGCTCACTGAGAGCATCTTCATCCAGAACAGTAAACTGTGAGAGGCAACCTGTGAATTAAATCCTGAAGCTGAAGACTTAAGTCTGATGTTTGATTCTGGCCTGACTGTGGCTGTGTGCTGTTGCAGGTATGCCTTTGGTGTGGTTTTTAACAGTCTGACCCTTGTGCTCGGCAGTGAGGCACGAGGCCTCACCATGCACTGCGGCCTTCTTCATGGACATAACATTTACTCTCTGGGACTGGTGCTGGTCACCGGTGAGTAACAGCATCACACCTGTGGTAATATGCTTAGATAGATGGGAATATTGATGTCATTCTTTAAAGTCTGTAGGAAAAGGTGGCCAGAAATGTGTGTTAGCTTTAAAGTGTGCGTAGATTTAGTTCTTACCTAAGTAAGAACTAAATTCTTTTACTCAGCTAAAGGAACAATATGTCTCTGCTAAAGCGATGTTTGATAAAATCACTCAAAGACCCGATCCTCCAGCTCTGAAACATCCTGTTTCAGCAGTAGATTTTTCACCTTCTGCTTCTTAGGTTGCTGTTTATCACCCTACATATTCAGCTGTAGTCATTACTGTAGGTGAAGATGCTTTAGGCACGAGGTTGTATTCTGATCAGCTGGATGTGCTGTCACAATGCAAAGTTTATTTGAGTAACTTTGGAAACAGGGTTAATCTGGAAACAGAATCATGATGCCATGCCTTTAAGCTGCAGTGAGGAGATGGTTAGTTTAGCATAAAGACTAGTCTAGTTTTGTCCAAACGTAACATAGAGAGGTTGCCTGGTGGTACGTGAATGAGCTTTGAATGTTGTCTTCAAGTGCACTTGAAGAACTCACACTCGTCTCTGTCTTCTCTCCAGCTGCCTTGGGTTTATCTGTGGCCTTTATCTTGAAATTCAGAGACAACATGTTCCATGTGCTGACAGGACAGATCACCACTCTTCTGGTTACCGTCCTCTCCCTCTTCCTATTCGACTTCCGCCCTTCGCTGGACTTCTTTCTCCAGGCTCCCATGGTCCTGCTCGCCATCTTTATCTACAACGCCAGTCGGTCCAAGGACCCAGAATACAGCCTGCAGCAGGAAAAACTGCGGGTCATCAATGGAGAAGTGTTCGAGAGGTCCAGAGGGGTAGGGAGCAAATCTTCACTAGACAAGCATACAAGCCCACACACTCACCTAACCCCAGAGCCCCTTCCTCTCCTCCCACACACATACCATGTTCTGTGTAGGAAACCTGGCTCTCATTTCTCTATAATGCAGGAGGAAACTAAATTCTGTCTAAAAACAGGATTCAGGCTCATGCCTAGAGCCTTACCTCACGTAATGTTATTAAGTCAGTGTGGTCTATTTGATGTCGAAGAAGGAAACTTTAAACAGAACCCCTGAGTTGGGCCTTCTGACACTGTCCTCGTCCTAGCAGGACTCTAAATTCTTTAAAGACTGAGGAAGACCTTTCTGTGTTTTCAGATGTATCACTTGTTTCTTTGGTAGAACTGGTCACCGCTGTGGCTTCACAGTAGTTAAGTCATCTGCGAGTGTTTGCTGATGCTTCTAGGATGCTAATGAGAGAAATACCTTGGTTCATCCACTGTGATTTGCTCTGTGTCTTCTGTTGTAGGATGGCGAGGAGCTGGAGCTGCTGACAAAGCCCAACACAGACAGTGAGTCTGAGGAAGAGTCTTTGTAGCACTCAGGTATGGCTGCAGACAGAGGACATTCTTCTTCGTTGCTCCTGCTGTTAAGGTGCACAATAGACTTTTGTTCTTGGACATGGTTTGGTCACAGATACATTCAACAGGTAAACAGTGAATGATAGTGTTGATTGTATGATCTGTGGAACACTTGTGTATTTATCTTCAAACCTGCCTGTCTGGATGTGACTGATGGAAACAATCCGTCACTGCATTTGTCCTTTGTTATTAAGAGCCTGTAATGATTCCTGTAATGATTCCTGCTGTTTGTGCAGCTATTTACCAGCCTGCAGGTTATTGATAGGTTTAATGACCAGCTGTCACATTTCTGCCCGTCATCAGTGAATTAAACTTTACACTGTTTGTAATTTTTGCTGGCTTTGTTTAAAAGAAGTGTTTAAATTCAGCTGTGTGGTCGTGTTTCAGGGCAGTGGGATCACTAATACTCGACAGGACTGTTTCCTTTCATTATTTTTGAACCAGAACTCTCAGCATTGCCAAAATGGAGACTTCAGTTTTAGCACACAAACGAACTCTCAAAGCCTTGAACTTTTCTTTTTTTGGTCATGTGGCAGCGTACTGATGTATTCCATCCATTATCCATTATTATATACCGCTTAATCCATTTCGGGTCGCGGGCGAGAGGCGGGGTACAGCCCGGACAGATCGCCAGTCCATCGCAGGGCCAACATACAGACAAACAACCATGCACACTCACATACACACCTACGGACAATTTCGGAAGGCCCAATCAACCTGACATGCATGTCTTTGGACGGTGGGAGGAAACTGGAGTACCCGGAGGAAACCCACGCAGACACGGGGAGAACATGCAAACTCCACACAGAAAGGAACAATATGTCTCTGCTAAAGCGATGTTTGATAAAATCACTCAAAGACCCGATCCTGGTCTTCAGCAGTAGATTCAGCAGTAGATTTTTCACCTTCTGCTTCTTAGGTTGCTGTTTATCACCCTACATATTCAGCTGTAGTCATTACTGTAGGTGAAGATGCTTTAGGCACGAGGTTGTATTCTGATCAGTTGGATGTGCTGTCACAATGCAAAGTTTATTTGAGTAACTTTGGAAACATGCAAACTCCACACAGACCCCGGGAATCGAACCCTGGTCCTTCTAGCTGTGAGGCAACCGTGCTAACCACTACACCACCGTACCACCCCTTACTGATGTATTATTACTGTGAAATACTATGAAATGCATTCCCCTTAAGATTGCTGTTTGTGCCATAAGATTGTATTAACACAACTTCTGAAAATAAATTGCCAGTAAATGAATATATATTTAAGAAGGGTTTAGTGTGATTAGTTTGAAAGCGCAGGATTAGGATAAATAGTTTGATCATCTGGAGGGACCACATGGCTGAGGTTAAAAGACAACTTTATTATTTTTCATTCCTACTTTTATCAGCCTGTCTTCTTAAATGGCTAATAAGACACCACCAAGCTCCACCATCCTGTTAGGCCACTAGGAGGGGATGTAGCAATGCACTTAAACTTAAATGTGCCTTCTGCCTGGCAAACGGTGCACAGCAAGCAATTCAAAGAGCATTACGTGTAGTAAACAAATGTTTATTTGTCGTATAGTACAATAGAGTATAAATAAAAACAATTTATAGCAATAGAAACTTTACAAAAGAGAAAGAATATGACAGTTTCTTTTCATAAAATCAATAACTGCCTCCCCTGCAACAGATGTCGAATAAATACATAAACGTCTTATTTTAGCCTTTATCTACAATATAAATGTCTGTGCTGATAACATGAATATGTAAATTTGACCTGGATGGCAAATGAAGGAGACAGATAATGCAATAACGTGCAAAACAGTTTTTGTTTGAAGGCAGAAATGTAAAAAACTACTAACGTGTACAACTGATCCCTGCACACCTGAATCAGGCCCCTTGCAAATGACCATTACTTGCAGCACACTACACTATATACTGTATACCAAAGAACTGGATAGGTGAAAGCAACGAATGTGAAGCTTTCACTAAGTGCTACAAAACGCCCTCACCCCATCTATGCCTGATGGAGGATGGGTTGAAAAGATTTATATAAAAAAAAAAAGTCTGATGGGGCCGAGCACCAGCTGCAAGGCAGACGAAGGAGTGAAGGTGTGCGTCCTTGGTGAGCACGCACCAGTTAGTAACCGTAACCCTGGTGATAGGCGTCCTCATAACCACGTTCGTATCCGTGTTGATGGTAGCCGTAGCCACCATACTCATCCTCAGGGCAGCGCATGCCCAGTGACTGCTGGATCGCCATCTCCTGTCTGCGTAGCTGCATAGAGTCTACCAGGTCATAGATAATAGCCATGGACCACATAGGTGAGGGGTACCAGGATTTAACGTTTCCATCTTTTCCTACCAGCAGCATGGAGAAGTACTCTGGGCTGATCTGGAAGTAGTTCCTCATGTCCTTCACCAGGGTTGCCGACAGCCCTTCGCGCTCCACCGTAGCACTCCCTGAATGGAGCAGAGATCCATAAATATTTTAGGCAGACAAACGGACAAAGACGGACTCTGCAAATAAAACTTGTTTTTGCAGTGAAGAGGGAGTAGAGCCATGTTTATCTTTGCAGACTTGTTTGACATTTACTGTACCTCCACATACTGAGCTCAAATGCCAAAAGCAGAAACCTCAGTCCACTGGCAACAGCTCTGGTTTCTACAGTGTTGCACAAGTCCCACTCGGATTTCATTTTTCCCGTAAGGTTAACACCCTGTTCCCTAATCTTTGACGCCCCTCATGGGACACAGTGGAAGATTAAATTGAGCTCAGATTCTCTTTACCATATGTTGTATTACTGATGAGAAGTGGGATACTGAAATTCTGGCCTCTGTAGGGGGATTTCTGGACTGACTGGGATTTTGATTTTGCATAGTAGGGTAGATCTTGGATGTGAGAAAGAGCAGCTATTTTATAGTGAACTGTGAACTGAAGCAGAGTTTGTGGGCCTGGTCTAATCAAACCTTGGTTTGAGGTCAGAAGCAGAGCAGGTTGTATAAATTGTGCGGCTGAAAGTAAGATGGGGGGGGGCACTGTAAAATTGGCCTATTAGAGGAAAATGCTTTTATATACAATAAATTGGTGGCTAACACAGCATTTCCTTGCTTGGTTCCTTGGGACAGATTTCCTTCGGAGGAGTTGCTAAGCAGTGGCTGTTGGCGAGATTAGTGGAATTGGACGGTACAATCGAGCATGTCTGGCTCACTGATGAAACTGCCTAACAAGCCAGTTGGACCAGCCACTGTTGCTTAAGCTGAGAGCAGATACAATGAAGATAGTGTATAAGGACGAGTCAAGCTGCCAAGTATTAGCTGTTATCTTGGTTAAGGAACACTGGGTGAGAGAGGTAATTTTCTCATAACTGGTAACTATCAGCACAACTAGTGACGCTAGATACGTGGGAAATAACAGCTGGACTACTGAGCAGGCTGTGGGTTTCAGATCAAAGAAGATACACATACTCAGTCTCACCCATTATTTTATAAGTAACTGTTCTTACCATTTATAGGATAGAGTTCCAGCACTCCACCCATGTCCGGTGGCTCTGCTCCGACCAACTTCAGAATGGCAATGTGTCTCAGACCTGTGTCACCATGAAGAAGACAACACATGATAGAGAAGCGTGTCAGACAGATAACAGCAGTAGTCGGACTGTGTGTTTGTAACGTGCCCACCAACTCTCGTGCTTATTCAAGCTAATTTCACTCTGGTTGTTTATTATTGAACCATCCTAAGCACTGGTTTCTAGGTAAAGGGAGGACGTGGTGGTGGTCCGCAGAGTCCTGCCAAAAAGTCATTTTCTCTAAAGAGAGAAAGCCCACATTAAACGCGAGAGAAAGCTGGCTTTACTTGATGGGAGTGCTGAATACCAGGATCAAACTTTTCAGGCCTTTAGCCCAGTCAGCGGGACCGAGCTTTGTCTGGGACAGGGAGGGAGGAAACAGCACTGGGTGCCAACCCGGCCAAGAGCAACACGCGAGGGGGGAAAAAAGTCCTCATAGACCCACGTCTGGGCCTGCTGATAAGTCACCCCCCAGTAACCTGACGCACTCATATGGAAAAACACTGCACAGACACACGTTCTGACATCCTAGTTAAATAGGGACCACGATCCTATTTATTTTTAAGGGACATGCCGTATAAACTTGATTGGATTTTTAATGGTGAATAAATAATTTGTAAAGACAGAAACCAAACCATTAGAACCACTTTACAGACTGAAAACCGTTTGCTGGCTCATTTACATTTAGACACTTGTCACTTTGTCACCACTGTCCCTCTATACTTCACTTTTCTAACTTACGTTTTACGTCTTTGTTCTTCATTATTATTCTCTTCCAAAATGTTCTGAAATTGTTTTCGCTGTATTTTACTGTTACTTTTGCTCACAGGGACCAACAGTGTTATCCGGTCTCTACTATTCATTTGTCAGACTCCTTTGTCCTAAGTGACATTTCCAGAAAATGAAGGCCTCAGAACCCAGCACCACCTGACAGAGGAGACACAAGGCCTTAGGCATTGACTGTGGTTTAATCTAAGCATCTTTTTTTCTTACATGTAAGGAAAGAGTCTAGCTAGGCAGTACTACTGTAAGCATTTATCCGACTTACTGCTAAGTGCAGCAGTAGAGTTGGAGTTAATAAAATGTAAGAAACAAAAGGCTGATAAAAAATTTAGTTGAATGTTTTTTTTTCCTTCTTAAACTGTCATAAGAATCCAATGACAGTTTAAGTTTAATGTAGCGCACGTGTCATAACTTTGCCAAATATCCATGTTAATCCGTGTTTCTAAACTGCATAAGAACATAAGGTTCAAGGAGGGAGAGACTCCTGATGACTGCGTTTTTTTTGTTTAACATCTACCGTTTCAGGTTTATTTTGATCATACAGAAATCTGTCAGACACTTCAGGTTTTTCAGATTCACAAAGTTTAGAGAAATGTTCCTTTTTGAGATATTATGCAGTAGTAAGCAGTGGAAAAGTTGACTAACTGGCTGTCGTCAGGGAAGAAAGGAGCTCGTTAGACTTCACAGAAAAGGCCTTTGCCAGTTCTGTCATCTGGAATCCCTCCGTGCACAGATGCATGCAGACGCTGATCATATCTGGAGGGTTGCAGTCAACAAAAACATTCCAGCTTCTTCAAGAGATGAAAATACAGTATTCATAAGCGGTCTGACTAATGCTGTGGCAGTGACAGAACATGTGCCTGGGTGAAGTGAAGGTCAACATGTCATCAAATAGGTATTTCACTGAAAAGCAGAGAAATACAGTGGCACACTCACATAATGTGCAGCTGCCAGTGAATATGTGGACTGTAATCAGAATTCAGCAGCCATCCTGCTAATGTGGATTATCACAGAGATGATTCAAGGTCTTCTCTAGGTTTGTTTGTTTCAGGCTGCAGCAGGAGCCAATACACAGGTAGGAAAGTCCAAAGAAAAAGATAACAACCAGTGCAAAACAAAAATGAAAGGATGATTTCATTAAAACTAGAAAAAAAATACATTTTCCAATCTGCTCTGATGGTATCTAGACCAGTTCAACATGAGTTAATATTTTAATATTAACACTGAAACTTCATTGTTTTAGTTCACTTTGACTGCATGTCATCACAGCAGCCAGCAGCTTTTCAAACGTCTTGAACGCAGGTTAGTTTAAGAGTGAACCGACACCGATTTCAGAGGACTCACCCAGGTTGCAGGCCTGGCTGGTCAGGGCGTAGAGCTGCTGCTGATAGGCCCACTCCTCGTCGCTGGGGGCGGAGATGATGAACAGGCGACGTCTCCAGCGGAACCTACAATCAAGGAAAATTTTGGCCCGGATTTAAGTGGCACTTTGGTGCAGCAGTGAAAGCTCTGTACTAAGACAAGGACTTCGTGCTTGTACACTAACATATTCCCATGATATTACTGCCAGAGGGTGACAACCCCAAATTATGGTCAAAAACCTGCCCGATCTCAGAACTCTGATGTGGGGCTGGAATTCAGGTCTCCATGGAAACAAAAGACAGCCTGTCTAGTTTAGGCATCTCGCGAAAATATGTGACTGCAATGATTCAGCCTTGAGGAACGGTAGGGGTTTATGTTACTTTTAATATCCGTGGATAACACACACGATCTGCCAAATGCTGCTTATAAAGGCTGTGAATGATGATCCAGCTGATGTTTGCTCACATACAGTGATTCTGACTACAGATTCCTTACAAATTACACACATGTACATATTATACTCATATATATGGGTCTATGTAAAAGTCAGGCAGAAGCAGTTTATCAGACAAAGAGCAGAAATGCTGACTTGCTGTTTTTATGGGTACGTGAAATATTACAGACAGTTCTGTATGTATTTAGAGACTGACACAAATCATTTTTGGTCCTGTAGACAAGCACAGTAAATCTGAAATGAAACAATCAAGCTTAAAATATACACCACAATGACCGCTGTCAATCAAACGGAGCATGTATTTCGCTTCCTGAAGCCAATTTGCTCCCAAACCAAGAGGAAGCTGAAAACTGGTGCAGTACAAACCTGCAGAAACCGAGGAAAAGTTCCAGACTTTAGCCACTTGTTGACTCCACAGGATTTGCAACCAGGTACTAGAATGTATGATATATTATGACTTATGATTTATTTAGTTTGGCGACATAGTGTTGGCCACTAAAATGTGGTATCTGTGAATAAAAAATGGCTGCCAAGTTCTGCATGGTTCGTCCAATATTGTTGATCAAATCCGTAAGTTAAAGCTGACAGTGTAATCCGTTCCGGTACTTGTGATACTGATGTATTTTTGCCCACATACTTTATGTACTGTAGTGAATTTGAAAGCCTCACCTGGACAGGAAGTTCTCCAGCGATCTTGGCTTGTCCTCTTTCTTACAGGTGACCCCATCTCTCTTCTGCTGTTCCATGTCTCGGATGCGGGAGGAAAAGGTGTCGATGTAGTTAAACACAGATTTCATGGCGATGGGAACCTCATAGGATTGCTGCCCAAAGCCAAAGCAAAATAAAATGTGTCATACTCTGCAGAAATGTGGTGAAGCCACAGAACGAATAAATCAATCTGCTTGTGGGAGAAAAAAAAAGTCTGGAAATGACATGGAGGACATGAAACCAACATTCCACTGGTTGAAACAGTGGTGAACGCGTTTCCAATAAAGTGACGAAGTGGAGTTTTGGAACATGTCTGTGCTGTGGTGTGACCTTTGCCACATCCCAAACATTCTTCATAATGACTTCTGGGAAAGATGAGAAGACCGGATCTCGTTTCATTTAAAAAGTGCTAATAAATCTCAGCATGAACCATCTAACAAATGCAAAAACATGTAACACAGCCACATACGAGCTCTCACACCTTCCTCGGGATTTGCTGAATCTGCTGCACGGCTTGTTCCGACTCTTTCACACCTCCCTGTCGCTCTCTCACCCCTTTCTGTCTCTAACCCACACCCACATCCTACGTTCACAGACGTCCCTGTCTCTGCCTCTGTCAGCACAGAGGTGAACACTGGCCCCTTTGATGAATCTGTCCAATAACAGCCTGGCGATTTTCACCCCGGCATGTGTGCACACGCACGCACACGTGTAGACACACACAGGTGTTAGGTGAAAGTCACGTTGTGTGAATTCAAACAGTGTTTCAGTGAAGGCGGCGTGCTGGGGGGGGGGGGGTACAGGTCAGTCCATCTTCAAAGAGGAAGAGGCGATGTTGGGCCGATGGGTGGTGAATGTGTAAACGCAGGCTGAAGACCAAGAGAGCGGCAGCACGTCATGAATAAAGCAGAAGACGATGGATTTAAGAGGATTACATGACACAACGTGAAGCAGAGAATGAGGCTACGTTACTGTAAATCCATGAAGGCGTCATTCTCTCTGCGTTTCAGCCTCTATCCACACTAAAACACTTAACATCCTACGGAGCGTGTAAATCTGATAAACACCAGCTCTGCATTGTAGAGTTAACAGAGAAAACTGAGCTTTTTTAAAAGACACACTGTGAATCAGTGCTGGTGCTTTCACTTGATAACAAAATGATCACCGTCATAGACACACAGTTGTAGTTGTGTGTTTAGGACTTGGGTTTTCAGTCCTTAAAGACATGAATCAGACCTGAGAACTGAGTACTGTAGCATTAGGCCTGTTCTCACACGTCTTTCACAACCTGCACAAATGGCTTTAAGCTACTTAAAGTAAGTTGAAGGAGTTGGGATGAGAAAGCGTTTAAGAACCGTGCAACATTTTTGAATCTTGATGATCAGCCGTGTTCACTAGCGTCGTCAGTTTTGTGAGGATGCATGATGATGCCATCAGTGAGGTACAGCTACAGAGAGCCAGCTCCTACCTTCACTCTCATGTCGGTGTCGGTGAGGACCATGTAGAAGTCATCGTAGGTCATGCCATACTCTTTCCTCAGCTCTGTGATCAGATCCTGGTTCACCAGGTCCTCCTGACGAAGACCTTTCATTGGTTTGTCGTTCTCTGGAGAAAGGAAGAGGCGTTGGACACATACTGTGAAACACTTTTTTTTCTTTGAGGTAAATAAATAGTACGTCATCATCTGATGTTTATGAAAAAATAACAGAGGTTTTTCCCATTAACGAACCATAATAACACAATCTCACTGTGAGCGCGTGTTCAGACAATAGCAGTGAATGTATTTTCCATTGCTAAGCTCAAAACAAAGTTCATGAGATAAATGTGTGTGACAGACAGTGAAGTAGACTCAGCAGGGTGGAGACGCACAAACACAATCAGGGACAAACTCCACAAAGAGCAGCTTCTATTAACACAGATCTGGCAGCGTCGCATGGTTTACAAATGTACTGTGGCTGCCCATTTCTGCAGGCCAGAGCAAAACACACACACACACACACACACACACACACACACACACACCACAGTGTTTTTTGGTGGTTGTTTCATCCTCTCAGTGCTGTGTAATGGCTATGAGTAATCCAATCAGGAAAAACCCCGGCACAGACTGTACACACACACACACACACACACACAGCATATCCCACATACAACACAAGCTGTTGACAACCAACTAACTTTAAACACTATGAGTGTGTGTGTGTGGGGGGGTGATGTCACCTCTGGACTGTTTCCAGCTTTCCATCTGGATAAAACCTTGTTGTTCTGCGACAGACTCTTATATGATTATAATATTACAGGGTGGGTTTACGTGCGTTGACCGAAGTCTCAGGTTTGAGACGGCTGTAAAATGTCTCAAAATATGAGGGGGGGGGGCAAGCATGGATGACACAGCACATCTCGTAGAGACCGCAGTGGTTTTGTTCCTCTCTGAACAAGTCGCTGTGTGAAATTCAATAAAAGGCAGATTTTTAAAGAGCTGTCATAATCGCGCTGGGCGTGTGGGCGTGTGCTGAATTTACTGGCTCTAGCAGAGGCAGACTTAACCCCTCGTTCAGGATGACACATGGAAACGGTATGTTTTCCTAGCAGTGACTCCCCCTCCTCCCTGCTACATGCTGTATGACACAGACCCCAGTAGTGGAACAGCTGCTGAACTTTGTAGAAAGTGAGTTCTACATTTTCTCATCTAGTCACAATATAAAGTAGTACACGATGCAATGTGACTGAGAGACTACACCACATGATTACATGCACAGTAAAGTCCGAGCACAGCAGCCAGCACTGTGGGTCAGCAGCGTTTAGTGTCACCTGCACAGAGAAGTACACAAAACTGTGGCTTTGGCAGAGTCAGTGTCTATTCTGAATGTTATAGTTGGAGCAGAGATCGCTGCTGAAAGCATCGAGATAGACATCAGGCGAGGAAGGTGAAACAAGGACAGAACGGCAGACGTGGCAGGAGACATCTCTCTTGGCTTCTATGGAAGCTACAGAATCTGGATGGTGTCGCATTCACATAATCAAATTTTCCAGCTTAGTTTGAGTAGCAACAGTAGCAGCAGCTCATGTAGAGAGAATGTAGATGGCGGCGCTGCACAAAGGCCAGTACAGCGTCCTAAAAAATGAATGTGTCAGAGTTTAGAACAGAGAAAACGAGGAGGTGGTAACGACTACAACAAACCAAAACCACTACTGTGGCCGCTGACGCCTGAAACTCACGTCAGTCACATGAAGCAGCGTGAATGGAGGCTGGCTGGTGGTCTAACACTAACACCTATGTCTCACACACCTGGTGCTATGAATGTCATCAGACAAAGGAGAGAGAGACACTGATCTGTCTGCACTAGTCTCCACATCACAGCAGCTCACTTCCTCAGCGTTTACTACACAGAGCGAGAAGAGGAGAGCAGAATAAAGAGCAGCACTCCTCTTCACTGACACCGAACGTGTCCCCTCAGACTTCTCAGAAACAATTACTCAGCGTAGGCGCATGACTCAGTGACTGCGAGGACCACAGCCCAGCGCGGGGTGGGGGGCAGATGACAATCATCGAGTGGGAGCTGCTCACCCAGCTGGTAGTGGTCGATCTTCATGGTGGAGTTGGTCAGGGAGCCAAAGATGGTGATGATGGAGACTTTCCTGATGGCCATTTCACACACAGACTCCAGGTACTCGTCCCTCTGCTGAACATACATACTGTGCTCTTCACTGGGCGACGTAATCAGCTGGAGGAGGGGAGGGAGGTAAAGAGGTTAGAGTGTCATGAAACACGCGCACACACACACACACACAGACACACACACAGACACACACAGACAGACACACACACACACAGACACACACACAGACACACACACACACAGACACACACACACACAGACACACACACATACAGATATACACACACACAGACACACAAACACAGACACACACAGACACAGACACACACAGACACAGACAGACACAAACACAGACACACACACACACACAGACACACACACACACAGACACACACACATACAGATATACACACACACACACACACAGACACACACACAGACACAGACAGACACAGACACAAACACAGACACACACACACACAGACACACACATACAGATATACACACAGACACAGACACACACACACACACACACATACAGATATACACAAACACAGACACACACACAGACAGAGACACACACACAGTCTCACACACACACACACACACACACACAGTCACTCACAGTCACAGTCACACACAGACACAGACAGACACACAGACACAGACACACACAGTCACACACACAGACACACACACACACACACACAGTCACACACACAGTCACACACACAGACACAGACAGACACACAGACACACACACACACAGTCACACACACACACACACACACAGTCACACACACAGTCACACACACAGACACAGACAGACACAGTCACACACAGTCACAGACACACACAGAACTCTTTGGAATGAGCTGCTTTTCTTTGTGAATAAAACGTGATCTGAACTTTTTCTAAGTGGGCTCCAGTTTCTAACGCCCAAACACATCCATTAACATTTAGCGTGGTCATTAAAAAGTAACAACTGGATTTAATCACTTTTGAGCTCTGTTTGCTGTCTGGACAAATCTTCCATAATCTAACACAGATACTGTAGGTTCTGCTTGTAGTCAGTGTGTCTGTGTGCGTTTCTTCTAGTTCTGGATGTGGAGGACAGCAGCGAGGTGGTCGGTACTCTAATGGTGTCTGTGGAGGGACTAGAGGCTCTGCAGGCTATCATGGAAGACCAGGACTACAAACAAACCCCCAGCCCCATCTTGCTTCCATTAACATGAGGCAGCACTGACTCTGACACCCTCATCACCACACAATACACAGAGTGTCAACAATACTCGTAAAATGTTTGTGTCTGTGTACGTCACACATGCAGGGTCGACTCGGTGAACCAGGTTTGGACTCTACTCTTGGAACTGGTTCTGTCTTTACTGTGAGGTTGCACACGCTGACATGTGATGTCACTGACCGTGTTAAAGCACAAGAGAACTGTGTGAATCATTTTTCAGGTTCACTGAGTACAGATTTGATTATTTGTAAATGTGTGGATGTAAATGGAATTAAACAAGCTGTGAATCTCTGGATGGAGACGTCTCCACCTCTTTGGTCCAGACTGAAGCTTCTCAACATCTGTTGGATGGGTTGTCATGAAGCTGGAGATTTAATAAGTATTAAAAAGCACAGAGACTGAAAGGCAAAGAAGACATTAAAACATTTAAAATCTAACAAACCAAAATCTAAATTAACTTAATGAATGCATCTTGTTATTTTGGTTAACCTCTGCATCCATTTTCTGCTGCTGTTTCTCATCCTACTTTGGTGTGAAACGTTTACTTGATGACAAAGTACTTCATGTTAATGACAGTTTAATATATGTCAGTGTGTTGTTGGGTCTCCCAAATCCTTTTAACTCTGTTTGAAAGTCTCTCGACCTGAAGATCACCAAACTCAGTTTGATGTGTGAAGATTATAAAATACATCTGGTCTAATGCTACTCAGTTTTGGCTCATAAAAAACCCTATAAAAATAAAATGAATTGATGTCTCGTAGTTCAGACTGTGCTGTATCATGAGAAATCTGCTGAGGTCCATCTTAGAAAACTGCTGTAAATGATCTTTTTGTTAACTTAAATATTTCTACTTTCACAACGTGTTACCAGGTATGAAGTCGTAAAATGTGCAGTAGCTGTTAAAGCAGTTATTTCATGTGTTTCAGGTCTATTTATGTCAGTCGACAACTGCTGAGGTAATATTTATTTTCCTGCTTTTAGATTTTAATTTAGTTTGTGAGTCTCGTCTGTTACAGGAAAGCAGCATCAGTTTTGTTTCTTGTAGCTTTTTTCATTAATTAACTGAGCGACTGTGTTGGTACAGGTGGATGCTGCTTCAATCTGCACAGTTTGGACTAAATAATGTTTCAGGCACCATCATGTGACTTGTCTGTTTATAGGAGAGGCAGAGAAAATGTGCCTTAAATGTGACATTTTCTGTATGAGCTTTTGTACTGTGCTCTAATAAAGAGAAGATTTCTTTGTACATGTGAGAGACCAAATCTATTTGACACTTGTTCAGCTTTGTAAACTTCAAAATCCGGTTCCAGTGAAAATACGTCTTTGTAATGACTCAGTTGGATCAACTTTGCTGCCAAGTTCACATCAGTGCATTTTACCACCATTAAAAACAAAGATCTTTTTATATAGGAAACAAACTGAAAACATCAAATTTCTTATTATAATATAGTATAGTATAATATATATAGGTATAGTATAAAAATCATGGCGCGTGTTTGTTTTTTTGTGGATTGGGGTAAAAACAGTTGTGACATGTTTCTCTCTGAGCTTCAGCGATCTCGTCTGAAAATGGTTCTAATTTCTTTCTCTGTACAGTCTCATTATATATTTATGTTTCATGAATTATCCTGTTTTTGTTCTTTGCTGCTGCGGTGTCTCGTCCTCCCCCACAGACCCTTTTGGTCCCGTCGTGTGGAGGTGGATGAGGAGGTGGGCAGCAGGATGTCAGCTCCAGCTGACACAGACTCTGCAGTGAAACAGTGACCAGAACAGAAAGGAAAACCTCAAACACAACAGAAACTTAAAGGCACAGTGAGGACAAAGTTTCATAGCAGCAGGTAAAACTCTGAGGTTTGTTTTTTACTGTATTTTCTGTGAAATGTGAACAAGCTGAGGTGTTGACGTGTAGAGCTGCAGTGATTTATCAGGTAATTAATCAAAAACTACATTTATCTGAAGCTGTGTGTGAAACGTTCCTTAAATTAAGGAATTACTATTTCTAGGTTTTCCACTACAGAAACATATTTTATACTTTAGTAATAATTAATTAAAAAATGTTTTAATATTGCTTTTTTAAATCTTGTGTGCACAACATTTTTCTGTTCTCTACGAGGATAGAAACATTTTATAATTCTATACATTCTTTATACTGAAAATTTGCGAAGAAAATCATATTATATGACCGATTAATAGTTATTTTAGATATTCAGTAGTTAAGAATACAGTTATATTTGTTGAAATGAGGAAATTAAAACAAAACAATGTTAAAAATAGATATAAATAGGACAGAACAAGATATTTAATAATCTCACATTTTGCTGATATTGTGATGGACGTTTTTCACTATTTTCTAATGTTTTATGAAGCAAATGAATTAAACAATCAGCACATTAACTGATTAAGAGAAAAATCGTTAGTTGTGGGTCTGTTAACGGACATTGGTGTAATCAGGCATTTATTCAGGATTTAGTGCAGCCTTAAATGTTTTGTTCCCTAGAAAACTGAAACTGTTGGACAGATCCTTTACAGCAGCTCCGTGTTGGGCTCATTTAACACCTGCACACTTTAATGTTGTGTTAGTCATACTTAAAATATCTGATGTGAAACTACAAAGAATGTGTTCACCTCTGAGTGGGAATGGTTTGTCCTGCCAGTAGTTTAAGAGACAGTTTGTGTGCGTGTTGTATTTTTAATTTCTCTGTGGCTGACGTCTCCATGGGAACGTCCTAAATGTTATTGCAGATCATCAGTAGTCGTCTCAGTGTGGGAATACAGCAGGACGTCGGCAGGATTTCAGCTGTTTATGAAGGTTGGACATTTGAGCTGAGCCGCCGCTGCGTGTTATCACAATGACCATCTAGTTTATTCAAATGAACCTACCTCGTCCAAAAAAGGTTTCTGTTTGTATTTCTTCATTTGATCTATTTGTCTTGGGCAGGACAGAACTTTTCTTGGTGATTGGTGACACTGCAGGTCACAGGAAGCCTTAACAACAAAGAAAACTCCACCACTAAGAATCATGAAGCCACAAGATAAACAGCATCAAGCGTTTGACATCAAATGACAACTGAACGCAGAAATCTCCAGTGATACATACAAATATATAGTTTAATGCTTCATTAACACAAATACAGCACTAAATGTAAGAAATCAAACTATAAAAGAGTCATTTTAAGTTAATATAAATAATAATTGTAGCTGTGTTTCTACAGATGTTGTGTTTAATTTCCACATGTGCACTTTCAGCTGATTTGGTCTAAATTATGTATAAACTCATGAGACTTCAAAGAAAGTAAGTCAGTAAGGTTAATAAGGGGGTGACTTTCTGCAAGTTAGAAAAACAATAATTCACATTCAGTAAAACTCAAAGTCACAGAGAAAAGTTCAGATTTCAGAGTCAAGGAGGAAGTTACAGTAAATAAAACAAATGACAGTAATTTACTACATATGTGAGGGGAATGAGGAAACAATCATACATCGAATTACAATGTTGAGTAGTTCAACAAGTTTAGTTTGTCATGGACAAATATGTCTTCTTTGAAACAATGAAGGCAGAAATCCTAAGACAGCAGGAAATTAATTTTTCAAACTCTGAGCCAACAAAAACCCTACCAAGAAAAACACAAGAAAACCGAACTCAGTGTGTGGCTCACGTGAAGGTGTCAGTTCTTTAGATAAAACAAAGCTCCTAAGGAAATATTTCTACTGTATATCATCAGTTCACACACAAAGATCTTTGTTCTCCAGCATCTGTCTGCAGAACTGAGGAAAAACAAGCATCAAACTGTAACAGTTTCTCCAAAGCAAACAGCTCACAGCACATATAAAGTGTCACATATACATATACTCGTAAAAGGAGGATTTCTACCTAACAGGTTCCAGTTGTATAGTACTATGTGCAAATGTAAATGTTGAAATACAGTAAATGGGATAAGAGCAATGAGATTTGCTTAAAAACAGTTAAATAGAAGACACAAAAAAAAATTGTTCTTGTTCATGGCCCTCTGAAACCCAAAGGTCTGTTTGGTTTCGTTAATACATTAATGCAGACATCGACAGCGTAGAAACAGAGTTTTAAGGGATGCATGCACCCTGGTATTAATAACATTTTTTGAATCTTAAGTCTTAAAAGCGAATAAAAGCAAAGCCAGGATTGAACCCTGAGGAACTCCAAAGAGAAAACAGACCATGAGGTTAATGAAATCCTCCTTGTGTTGTTGGTTTCTGTCCGCCAACAGTAGCAGAGAAGTCAACATGAGTCTCGACGAGGACACCCGCTGGCTGGAGTGGGTTACCAAACAGTTTGAGACCATCGCAGGAGACGACAAAGAGATAGACCTCGATGAGTTTAAAACAGCTCTTAAGGTCAAAGAGGTGAGGTTTTATTTTGACTAGACATAGTAAAACATTTAGTTAAAAAATGCCAAAAAAATGTAAAACCATTAAATAGTACTAGTTTAGTTTTAGACAAACTGTTTCAAACTAATCTTTAAAGTTCTGTACAAAGAGCCACTTTGATATAAACAACTGTAAGATGCAGAAGCAGAATCCTCTGTTTGAAGAGAGGGGAATATTGTACTTTTTTACTTTAAATTACATTTCTCTGACAATCTTAGTCACTTTATAAGATTTATGATCAGTGATCAGTGATTTGGTGGTATTAGTACTGTTACGTAAGTAAAGGATCCTGATATTGAATTGAATGTGTGTTTGTTTTCAGTCTTTCTTTGCCGAGCGTTTCTTTGCTCTGTTTGACTCGGACGGCAGCAGCTCCATCAGTCTGGACGAGCTGCTCAAAGCTCTGAATCTCCTCATCCACGGCAGCGAGACCGACAAACTTAAGTTCCTCTTCCAGGTCTACGATGTGGACGGTCAGTCCTCAAAACACACAGATTTTAAACTGATGTACCTGTAGGCAGTCAGCTTCACGGCAATGTTCACAGAGTATGTTGTGTATTTATGTCATGAATCTGTGATTCTCTATCAGATAACAGCACTACAAACAGAGAAACACTCCGCACTCCTCTTTACGTTTAATTCAGGTTATCTCTGTTTATAGGCAGTGGTTCAATCGACCCAGACGAGCTGAGAACTGTTCTGAAGTCATGTCTGCGTGAGAGCGCCATCTCTCTGCCAGATGAGAAGCTGGACGACCTGACGCTGGCACTGTTTGAGTCGGCCGATAAAGACAGCAGCGGCTCCATCACGTTTGAGGAGCTCAAAGCTGAGCTGGAGACTTTTCCCGAGGTCATGGAGAACCTCACCATCAGGTCAGACAGCAGAAACGAGTCCTGTCACAATGGCCTTCATTGGTTCACGTTTTTGCACCTCTTTTCAATACACTCTTTAATTTCCATATAAAATTATGAGTAAATGGGTAGTGGGCACAGACAAGGCGTGTGATGTAGTTAGAGCAGCTCTAAGAATGGACCTCACGTCCAAACTGCAGTGCTATTACCTGGGTTTAGCTATAAGTTCTCGTTTTGTCTCCATCTCTTTCCACCATCCCCTCCTCAGTGCTGCTAACTGGTTGAAGCCTCCTGATCTGGATCAGAAAAAGCATCAGACTCCTCGCTACCTGACCCGGTCCTACTGGCACAACAACAGCCGTAAGCTGCTGTTCCTGTGTGGGTACACCTGCCTCAATGTGCTGCTCTTTGTCGTGGCCATGCTGCGGCACAGTTATGGCGGGGGCTGGTTCATGGTGGCTAAAGGCTGCGGACAGTGTCTCAACTTCAACTGCACCTTCATCATGGTACGACAGTACCCAGGTCCTTTACTTTAGTAAATGTACAAGCACAGCAGTGTAGAAAAGCCGTTTTCATGTAACTGACCCAGAGACAGTAACTGTCTGTAGTGATGAATCTGATGATACAGCGATCGACAGCATCCAGTGCTTTAAAGGCAGGATGAGTATTAATGGTATCTCCATAATCCACTGTCCACACTGACCCTGGTATCATCAGCATACACGTGTGTTCAGTTTGAGAATAAATACTATTAATGTGCAGGATAAAAAGCAGTGGGCCTAAAAGTGAACCTATAGAAACCACTTTAAAGACCATCTGTCCTGGTTTTGAAACCATGGGTAAGAAGAGCCAGTGCTTTTCTTCTTAAGAGTTGTTTGGATGCATCAGAGCACTTTGTCTATAAAGTGCACCAATATTTACAGTATTACTCTACTGCTGTCTCTCTGGAAGGTTCTCTTTAGAACATCACTGCATGTGTTTGATTTTTTAAGTACTGTGTGTTGTGCGTGTCCAGGTGCTGATGCTGCGCCGCTGTTTGACATGGCTGAGGGCGACGTGGGTGCTGAGGGTCTTACCCCTGGACCAGAACATTTTACTGCATCAGATCGTGGGATATGCCATCCTCCTCTTCACCCTGGTGCACACTGCTGCTCACATTTTCAACTTTGGTACAAACATGCTTTTACTTACACGTGTAAAAACACAGAAGCTAGAAGCAGCAGGTGAAGTTCCTCAGCATAACATAACCCTTCACGTCTTTCAGTCCGGCTGTCAGACAGCAGTGACTATACTGTGTGGGAGTACCTGCTGACCACCAGGCCAGGGATCGGCTGGGTGAAGGGAACGGCTTCGGTGACTGGAGTGGTTCTGCAGGTTCTCATCTGCCTCATGGTGCTCTGCTCCAGCACGTTTGTACGACGCAGCGGACACTTTGAAGTAAGACTTGAGGAGCTCAGACACTGATTTACTGAGAATGTGTGGTTTGGTTTTCAGGAAGTTTGTGGCTGCAGTTTGCTGCTTGTTATTGTTCCTCAATACATTTTCAAACAGGATGAATTATAAAACTGTGTATTTATTAACATGATAGAGTTTCATGTACAAAAACCGATCAAGCAAAAACTTAAAAGTTCATTCAGATCCTGCAGGTTATTACAAATACAAACTACACAGTTACACATACTGTCACATAGCAAATCATTCAAACCTGTGATTGTGATCAATTAACTCTGCTTCTTGTGGTTTCCATGGAAACGCTGATTGAATCTGTTGTTTTTTCTGCAGGTTTTTTACTGGTCTCACCTGTCCTATGTGTTGGTCTGGGTTCTGCTTGTCGTTCACTGTGCCAACTTCTGGAAGTGGTTTGTGGTTCCTGGTCTGGTTTTCCTGCTGGAGAAGATTGTGGGAGTGGCTGTGTCCCGTATGGGGGGTCTTTACATCGTGGAGGTGGACCTGCTACCGTCCAAGGTGCCGAACACAAACTCTGCCAACGCCACAGCACATCGTCCTGTGAAGAAATCAGACTTTACAAATGTTCCTGATGTTTCTGATAATTAGTGATTTTAGTGAATATTTAAATGGAAAATCAAAATTCATACATTTTATCCATCACAGTTTTCCTGATGTGCGTCAGTGTCTGTTGATAAACATTAAAATCTAAAACTGGGATCCTCAGAGGTCAAAAATGTTGGTTGTGACCACTGCCACATTAACCCTACCCCTAACCCACATTAACGGTGTTGGTGGATTTACAATCCTTCAGTTTGACATTTATTTTCTGTAGTCATCATCTGAGTCTTGTTTTAATCATCTCTCAGCTGTAGAATAAATCTGTTGTCTGTCTGTCTGCTGTGGGTCGGTGCCTGACTCATCTGATTAGTTGTTCTGCATGTGCAGGTGACTCACCTGGTGATCAGACGTCCACAGTTCTTCCATTTCAAACCTGGAGATTATGTCTACATCAACATCCCGGTGATTGCCAAGTATGAGTGGCACCCGTTCACTATCAGCAGTGCCCCAGAACAGTCAGGTACATCTCACCTGTGTCAGACACTCATGATGATGATGATGATGATGATGATGGAGACATGTTAGTGAAAACATCTGATGTGAATTCAGAATTGATGTCAGTGAGGTTTGCTCAGAGACAGACTGCTGTTTGTCCTGCAGATACTTTGTGGCTGCACGTCCGCTCCATGGGCCAGTGGACCAACCGACTGTACGAGTACTTCAGACAACTGGAGAGTGATGAGCTCAGTCCCAAGAGACTGGCCACAAGCCTGAGGAAGAGAAGGCAACTGACAAAAGCCCAGGTTCACAACTCACACACACGCAAACACTACAGTAAAGCACTGTCCCTCCCAGTAAATCACCGTCTCTTTGCAGGAGGAGCTGTTCAGTTTTGCAGACGGAGATGTAGCATCTAATGAAGATGGCACCATCGAGTTGACGATGTACCATCAGAATGGCTCCCTGTCTGATGAGGCCCCGTCTTCAGTGTCTGGAGCTCAGGGGCCAGAGGAGGAGTCTCTTTCAGACAAGCTGGGGCCAGCAGAGAGAGGAGAGGCACCTCCACTCAGAGAGGTGCTGTTGTCTTCACCAGTTGGCATCCGTGCACCTCCACACCGCCTCTGTTCTCCTTTCAAAACCAAACACTCTGGGGACTTTTATCTGTTTTCAGTTTTGTTTGTTTTTAACTTGCAGATTTCTGCCAAGCTTGGTGAGAACCACAGGTTCTGTAACATCAAGGTGAGCAAATGAACGTCACTACTTTAAAGCAAGTCTGGGCAGAAAATGCACAACTTTTCCTGGATATGACAAAAACTGTTGTTGATAGTGTGAGTGCTGTGTCAGTGTTACGTAGATGGGCCCTTCGGGACTCCTACGAGACAGATCTTTGCCTCCGAACACGCTGTTCTGATTGGGGCAGGCATCGGGATTACTCCGTTTGCTTCCATCCTGCAGAGCATCATGTACCGGTGAGATACCACACACTTCACATGTCTGTCCTCATCTCTGGTGAAGTTCTGGTTCAGTGCATCATGTTCCAGACCGGGGGGCCTAAAGGCTAGGTAACATGTGTTTGGGTGTGTGAACCTTCCACCTTTATTCATGCATGGATGTTAACTTTTAAGCAAAAGATTGAATTAATTATTCAAACAAATGTATAAAACAGAGTTCATGTGTGTTTCTGTGATACAGATACCGCAGGAGGAAGCAGAACTGTCCCAACTGTAACTACTCCTGGTGTGAGAACATTAAAGACAGTGAAATGAAGCTACGCAAAGTTAGAATTCTGACACTTGGTGATGTCTATAGATATAATGTTGTTACTTGAAGTGGTCAAACATCTTGTGTTCTCCCTTCAGGTGGACTTCATCTGGATCAACAGAGACCAGAAGTCGTTTGAATGGTTTGTCAGTTTACTGACTAAACTGGAGATGGACCAGGCCGACGAGGAGCCGGAAGGTGAGAGAGAGACACCCGGAGACAGACAGTGATGCAGCAGTCAGGATTATGTTATGTTTGACATGAGTCTGATGTTTGTCAGGCCGCTTCCTGGAGATGCACATGTACATGACCTCGGCTCTCAGTAAGAATGACATGAAGGCCATTGGTCTGCAGATGGCACTGGACCTCCTGGCCAAGAAGGAGAAGAGAGACTCCATCACTGGACTGAGGACGAGAACCCAACCTGGACGACCTGAGTGGGGGAAGGTGAGGGCAGTGTCAGAGAGATGCATGAGGTGGTTGTATGTCATGTGTTGTGTTACTACATGTTACATTACTGAAGAGGGAATCTGGGAAACGTTCACAATATATGTTGAAGATTCTCACACCCACACCTCCATGGAAGCCATTAGGACGAAGTAAAACAGGCATCTGGTCTGTCCAACAAGCTACCTGTCCACCCACAAACGTACGAAGGCAGAGACTCGTCCAGCCAAAGGACACAACAGGATCCATATAGTGTACGTGGTCCAGTGCAGTGAAGAGTGCTGTGAACTGTACATCAGCAGCTGCTAAGCAGGAAGAGACAAACTCAAACTCAAACAAACCGAGAAGACAAATACGAGAGAGGGATGCTCACCTGTTCAGGGCAGGTGTGAGTCTAACCCAGAGGATTAGTGCGAGGTCTCCGAACCAACATTCCTCAGAAGATGAAGCTACATGGATGAGTAGTGAAGCGTTTTGACCTAACAAGACCTGCAGAATATATTCAACAGACTTATCCATCTCAGTGTACATCCTTCATCTCTGCAGCACATATTAGTATCACAACACAATCTCACATCCAATAGTTGCAGGTGCATTGTGGGTAAGGTAGGCACCTTTTGACAAGCAGGTGAAGATTGTGGAATAAGAAACATGTAATTTTTCTTTTATTTCATATGTCACACACACACATGCAGGACATTACAGCTATTCAGTGTTTGTGCAGTAAGTTTGTGCGTGTTGTGTCAGGTGTTTCAGAAAGTTTCTGAGGAGAACAAAGGGAAGGTCCACGTGTTTTACTGCGGCGCTGCAGCTCTGGCTAAAGTCATCAAAGCTCAGTGTGAACACTTCGGCTTCAACTTCTACAAGGAAAACTTCTGAGGAGGTTTCCAGCGGATCAGCAGACAACTCCTGCTGTGTGTGTCTGTGTGTGTGTCTGTGTGTGTGTGTGTCTCTGTGTGTGTGTGTGTGTCTGTGTGTGTGTGTGTGTCTGTGTGTGTGTGTGTCTCTGTGTGTGTGTGTGTGTGTGTGTGTCTCTGTGTGTGTGTGTGTGTCTCTGTGTGTGTGTGTGTGTGTGTGTGTGTGTCTTCTGAAATACTTGGGTATTAAAGTTTTGAGAAGTGACTTAAAATAAGTCACTTTTTTTCTTCTTTAAAGTATTTTTGTGAAGTTCCTCATTGAACTGCAGTTGCATCATTTCTTTATGCAACACCATCCTGTCACCATCGTACATTAGATTTACACTAATACAGACATAAACAGTTAAACTAGGTGTGAGCGCAATATGTCTTCATGGTTGTTTATGACCAATATAATCATTATTTGCTGAGAATAAAACTCCCCAGCTCTTTTATTTGTGCTCCCAGGCCTCTGGTAGAGGACCTGAGCCCGAAGGACAAAGATAGCTCACAAGTGGGGAATGTTTTTTTTTACTACAACACTGTCATTGATACTCAGTTTACAGAGCTTCCTATCCTGAACTGGTTATCAGTACTGGGATCAATAGTTTAATAGATCTGTTTATTAGATCTGTATTTTTAATATTTGCAAATATTACAAATTAACAAATATACAAATTGATTCTTGACTGAGTTCTGCTGTGTTTAGCTCAGTCCAACTCTTTGCTCTCCTCAGCCACAGCCAGGCTGTGCAGAGCAGCACTGCATGTGAATGTCAACAGTAATTTGGGTAGTTATCAGGACATCATCAGCCAGCACCTAAATCGTTCATACAGAAAATGATTCTCTCAGAAACACTGGCGAGTTCTGCAGCATAGTTTCTGTGGCTATAGGTTATTGTTGGATGATCGTAAACCTACACACACTGCACAGCTAACAGTGATCAGCTCAGTAAATATGAACAGTGAAACCAACTTTTATCTACTGTTATTATGTGAATCACAATCACAGTCTGTAAGCTCGAGCCCTAAAAATGTAAAAAAAACAAAACAGGAATTGTTCAGCTCCTGAACAACCTCCTCTTTCAATTCAGTGTCTCTGTGTGAAATAAAGGTGTTTTCCAGAAATTAAGCGGTTTGGTATTTCCTCCAGGGCCTGGTGTGCTGCCAAACTCTGATCCATTGTCTTCAGATCGAGTCTCGACATGCCAATAATGTCTTTGTAGGACTTTGTTACTGATTTGTTTGTAGGAATCTCTCTGAAATACCACTGATTACTGCTCACTGTCCAGTCTGATAATGGAGAACCTTGCAGTCAGTAAGGACCGCCATCCACTGTCTTCACACTAAAACATCATGACTATAATTGTGACTGTGTTGCAGAGTAAGGCAGCACCTCCCTAACGTGGACACTCCTCGACCTCACCTGTAGACAGATACTGTCAGCGTGTCCTGCAGTACTGTACGTAAAATAAAGACCTGAAGGAAAAGAAGGGTGGTGCTGAGATACTACACTCTGTAGTGCAAGTGTTCAGTGGTCAGACACTTAATTAGCAGCTATAATTGTTTAAATAGGCCAGATATTATCATTCCTGATCAGAGAGAAAGATTCATAGTTCCAAACATTTGCTGGTTAAAGCTGACAGTTGTTTAATTCAGAACGGTTTCCAATAACTATCTTTGGGGAATTTTAGTAGATGACATTTTACAAAGTTGTTAATCAAGAAAATAATTAGCAGATTAATCAATAATTAAAATCAGACCTAATTAGCATCTTACGATCACACCGTGTCAGCTACATTGGTTAAATTAAATTGGTTTAAAATATCTAGGACTGAATCAGTTTAAGCTCAATAAGTCTTATTTAAATTTTGAGCTTAAGCTGATTATACTTTAGCTATGTGCTGTTGTTGGCCTTAACAAGACATTTGAACGCATCACTGAGGTAAAGAAATGAGCGAACAGGAGCATCAGGAATAAAATTACTACTGTGCTTTGGGTTTTTGGCCTCATTCTCATAACATGGTCTCAAGAGCACATTGTAGAAACTGGGGTTTCTACATCCAAAATCCCAAAGTTCCCAAAGTTTCAGTGTCTGTTGCTGCATGTTTCACTCATCTGTCTCTTTCCCATCTGTTTGTAGCGGTGCCCTATCCTCCCGGTACACGCCTGTCGGTCAAAGAGCTGTACGTGGACGGAAGGCCCAGCGTGGAGCTGCTGAAGGCCCACCTGGTGAAGGAGGGCCGGCTGGAGGAGGAGACGGCTCTACGAATCATCAACGAGGGAGCCAGCATCCTCCGCCAGGAGAAATGCATGCTGGAAGTGGAAGCCCCCATCACAGGTAAACACTCCTTCTCATTGTGCCAGACGGATTTCCCCTCAAACTGAGGTCAAGTGAAGTGAGACAAAGATGGTCTGTGTGCTGCAGTGCTTTGTGGAAATTCAGCCAGTTTTAGATCCACCCTGTCTCTGATGCTGCAGTGTATTTCTGCAGCTGCCCTCCCTGACATGTGGCTTAGCTTAGGTATCCAACCCTCCACCCTCATGCCCTCTGCCTATTTTTATCTCCTCCAGCACTGTCTTTGCTGATTTATTGTTACCACATTTCCATCTGTTTTATCTTTGTTTTCATTCCTTGGAGCTTTTTCTCCTGTTCAACATTTAAAGTCTGCTGATAGTCTTTTTGACAGTGAGACTTTTATTGCAGCTTTATGCAGCGTCTTCTTGTTCGGCCTCCATTCTTCTTAAGAAACTGTTAAAACGGATGAATACTGTTAATGAACAGGTTCCTTCATCACTGTGAAGTTTATTTTCCCTCAGTTCAACATTTCCTCCTAACACAGATACTCACCACATACCAAATGTGGATTAATCCACCACTTAAAATAGTCCCCACTGAATGCACTGTGTGCTTGTGTTTGTTTAAAAACCATGCTCAGGATGAGAACTGTAGATTCTCTGCTCCACAAAGCCAGAATGAACAGGAACAATGATTATAGCTCATTATCTACATGTGGGCACCTGTCTGCAGAATATTAGAAATACACACATAACCCAAGTTGTCTTTTGTGTCCAGTGTGTGGAGACGTCCACGGCCAGTTCTTTGACCTGATGAAGCTTTTTGAGGTGGGAGGATCCCCCAGCAACACCCGCTACTTGTTCCTTGGCGACTACGTGGACCGAGGCTACTTCAGCATCGAGGTGAGCGGCTCAACGTTTGTGTTTCTTCAGTTTCATCTGACATTTGGAGCAGAGGCCTGTTGCTCGGCCTCGTCCCTTCACAGCTTAACAGAACGTCTTTAAATAGTCGTTGCAAATGAAGGGCATACTGTCTGCCTCCTTGCCCCGCTGACTGCCACACTGAGCGCCCCACCCTCACACACACCCACTCAGACACACCAGCGTACGTGCACACACAAGCCTCACAAACAATTCGAGGGAAGGACTGAGTGTGTTTTCTGGAAGGTGCCTTGTGTGTCTTGTGCAGCTATGGATGGCATGACATTTTTATTGGCTGCTGTCATGCTTCCTTGTTAGGCTTAGTGGATATCCTGGAGCCCTTTCTTCACAGCTCAGGCTGGGCCACAGCGAGCTGCATTATCCTGTTTCAAAGACGCAGACAGAATCAGGGTCACATACTTTATGGAGTAGCAGATGTTCCATTGAACTAGATTAATTTAGATGTCATTTATCTTCAGAAAACCAGACGGTTTATACGCACTGTAAGAGAACCTGACACGGCTCTGAATGTTATTGTACTGCTTGTTCCTGTCGCTGTTAGTTTTGGACCCTTGACAAAGATATTACTGTATTGGTCATAGTCAGAGGTCATTTCATTTGTTGTTGCTTTAGTCATTGTGGTTGTTTGCCTCCGCTAACAGTGACGTTGTAGTTTACACGCACGTCTGTCCAGACTTGTATCCTAATAAGTTTATGCACGAGTCCAAGCAGATGTTTGTGTCAGATGTAATGAAATTTCCTCTGAGATCTGGCATTGATGAGAATGGGACCTTTAACGTTTGACCACAAAAATCTAATCAGTTCATCACGTCCAGTCCAGGTGGGCAGCTGTGGTGAATTTAAAGGAACTCAAAAACATAATGTCTTTGGCCTTAAGGCATAAAAATCTGAAGACATTTTAGTGTCCCGTTAGTGTCCTCGTTCTTGTTCATCTGTTGACTCGCCCAGCGATCGTGTGACTTTTCTCTGCAGTGGTTGTAAGGAACTGAACACATGAATTTAATACCATTCTTAAGGCAGGTTTGAATTACTGTGCGTGGTACTTTTACTTTAGTATTTTTATTTTCTGATTACTTATTACATGTCTAGTGTGTGAGGAATATTAGTTTGTCTACATTCTCTGGTCTTGAGGTCTTGATGTGAGTTAATTATGTGACCGGTTAACACCGCTATGCAAAGGCAGTGTTTAGGATAACTGTCCCTGTTTTGCTGTTTGTGTCCAGCTCAATCAGCTCTAGTACTGCTTCAGATTCTAGAAAATGTCGCTGTGTTTTAGTACTGAGTGCAGATCTCACAGGTCTGCAGACTTCAAAGCTTGAAGAAGATAAATGCAGTTTTTCACACGTTGCCATAAGGTTGGACATCCTGCTGATATAAAGCAGCGGACAACATGCAGAAATGTTTTTTACATTTTATCCCACATTATATTTATTTCAATGAATCTCTAAAGCATTTTGTGTATGTTTAGAATGATTTTTTGTTGTCAGTCTAGTGTGGCTCAGTATAATTATACCAATGAAGGTTAAAGCATCAAAATGACTTAGCTGCTGTGTGTCGGCCTACATCATCATACATAATGGTGTGTAGTGTCCGTACTGCTATACAGTGAACGTGTTTGCTTGTTGTTCTCCTTCTTTCTCTCTGATCAGGCCTGTTTAGTTTGGATGAACAGCTGGTCAGTTCTGCCTCATTATTGACTCCTTCAGAAAACAGGAATTAAAAAATGAAATTAAACAGGTGGCAGCACAAAAACACTGAGTGAATGACTGGCAGCAGAACAGAGTGGGTTTGTTTGGACGTTAAGGATTACAGCTGTCAGAGCTCCAGTGCATCACTCATTCTTTTCCCTGGTAACAAACATACATTTACGGGTGAATTATCTCCATCATTCCTGATTCCTGGAATACTCAGAGGCAGAAAGTGGACATCAACATAATAAAGACATTTATAATGATTAATGTGAAAGGGCGGCTGACTTCTGCAAATGGTGATTCGGTGAGAGAAGTGGAAGACAGTAAAACAGATCGGAGTGACACTGCTCTGCTAACAACGGTCCAGTCTGAAGTGTCTGAATTAAATGTTCCCTTCAGAGCTTTCTAGACCGCATTTACTCCTGGTGTCGTACGGATCGATGATTATATTGATTGAAGAGTGAATTCCTGGTGGTCCTTATGACAGCTGACTGAATCATTTGTTTTAATGTGGTTTGGCTGTAGGAGTAACCTTCTCCTCTCGTGTTTTTCTCTGTCTCAGTGTGTACTGTACCTGTGGGCTTTGAAGATCAACCACCCCAACACACTCTTCCTCCTCAGAGGCAACCACGAGTGCCGGCATCTCACAGAGTACTTCACCTTCAAACAGGAGTGTAAGTCTCTCTCGGTTTGTTTGAGTTGGTCTTTGAACGTCCCCGCCATAGACAAACTTCTCATCTTTCTGTGTCCTTTGATGCTGAGAGGGAGTGGTGCTGTATGTTCAGCAAAGTTTGTTTAAAGTCACATCTGACCTCGGCGTGTTTGTTTGTCCTTCAGGTAAAATAAAGTACTCGGAGCGAGTGTACGACGCCTGTATGGAAGCGTTCGACTGCCTGCCTCTTGCTGCTCTGCTCAACCAGCAGTTCCTCTGTGTGCACGGAGGTCTGAGCCCTGAAATCACCTGCCTGGACGACATAAGAAAGGTAACTGGGATCTGCTGAACCTGCTTTGAGTTACCTGGATTTAAATGAATTTTTTAAAATTAAAATTCCTCCACATTTCCTATAATCACATCAGTGTTTATCCCACTAACTTAAAGCACAGACGTTGTAGAAAAAAAGTTGGATTTCATGTTTCATACAGAAAACCTTTACTTCCATCATGTTCAGTGGTCCAGAGTGATTATTATTAACATCACAAAGGTGCGGTGGTGTTAAACAGAGGAAAAAAGCAGCCTCACAATTTTGACTCCTTGAAGTCTTACTTAATTGAATTGTTGCTGATTCATTTTCTCAGTTAATGAACGTATCGCTGCAGCTGTTGAATCTTTCTTCGTCAGGTCTACATTATGTGATTATGTGTAATATTGAAGATGAGATTTAATTGGCGTTTGTAACAGGTGGTTTTTAGTCTGGTCATCGTCTAAACTGTGTTTGTGTTCACAGCTGGACCGGTTTAAGGAGCCTCCTGCGTTCGGACCCATGTGTGACCTGCTGTGGTCGGACCCGGGGGAGGACTATGGAGCAGAAAAGACCCAGGAACACTTCTGCCACAACAGTGTCAGGGGCTGCTCATATTTCTACAGGTAGGAAACCAGCAGGACTGCTGCTGGACATGTTTGTGCATTAAAAAAAAAGACAAAGAGCAGCTGGGTTTGTTAATCTGAGCTGATTAAAGCGTTTCTAAACAATGGCTTATCTCTGGATAAGTGACCGCTGGTTAAATCCGCTGTCAGACAGATACTGAAAATAAATATTAGCATTATCTGCTCTGTCTTAATATTTGTACTGAATTTGCAGTGTTGACACCACATAGAGGTCACAGCGAGGTGAACGCTGCTGCTGCTGCTCAGACGCCTCTTTTATCCTGCATTAGTTTGTTTCAGTAGCTCAACATTTTAATGATTCATGAATAATTGTACCAGTTTTCTGTCTCTAATGACTCTTTCAGTGACTGTGGCCCCCTGTCACGAGGCTTCTGAAAGTCCAGTGAATCACCTGTGATACACAGATTCATCCTCTGGGAACATGAATGTTGGAACCAAACAGAAATTTGTTCAGTGAGAGCCAGACTGAAACAGACATCGACTTGCAGCTAGTGTGACACTAAGAAACCAAAAACACAGCCACTGCCACAGTGCGGCTGCTTTAAAACACTGATCTAGGTTTTCTCCAGAAAGAGACTAATCTTATCTTTATCTAAATATTTTAGACTTTATCCTCCGCACTGTTTTTATTGATAGTGTTTATACTTTGAGCCACACGAGTGAAACTGGTATCAAATTGCACTCGGATTATTTAAATTCCTGATAAAAACGTGTGAAGTGTGATATCATAGCAGTGTTTAATGCTTCTAGTTGTAATGTGAGGATCAGATATAAATGTCTTCTGAATAAAAAGCTTCGACCTTAATTAATCTCTAATTTTAGCTCTCTTAGTGTCTCGTTCAAGTCGACGTTAAGTAGTTTTCTCAACTGTTGCAGCAGCTGAGGTGATGGAGGGACAGGCGAGCTGTGGGAGGAGACATCATGGCTCAACATTCTGAAACAACCGTCCAGTGAAATCAGCCACTTTTTTGTTTGCCAAACTGGCATCTTTTCCTGCTCCTTCACCATCTCTTGTGTTTTTCAGTTACCCAGCAGTATGTGACTTCCTGATGAACAATAACCTGTTGTCTGTAATACGAGCACATGAAGCTCAAGATGCAGGGTGAGTCCAACATCAACCTGTCACCTTGATTATTGTGTTTTTATATCTTCCATTTTATGTCATATTTCTCTCATTATATGCTTATTTTCTTTATTTTTTATATATTTAAAGCTTTGAAAAAAGCAAAACACCCAAGTTGTCAGAGTAGAAAATGTATGTGAACCCCCTGGGATTCCCTGTTTGTGGTTATTGCTGCAGGTTTAAATTATTAAATCACCTTTTCCAGCAGCACTCAGATGTTTAATGTGTGTGTTTAATGAAGATGATGACATTTTATGATCAGTTAATGTAAAGACAAACTTTTTCTTGCCTCTGTAATTCCACACGCATGCTCAAATGGGAGATATCTCACTGGATTAAACTGTGTGCACATCGTCCCAGTCCAAACAAAGATATCCATTAGCAGCTTATTTTTAATGATTTAAACAGAATACAGTTCAGTAAGAAATGAAAAGAACTGAACTGTGTTAGAGTTATTTCCAAATCATTTCCTGTCCTGACGCAGGGAGAAACGTCAGTTCTAAAAATAGGTTTAGATTTTATCAAATAACTGTTTGGAAAGTCTCCAGTTCTGTTGTTCCGTACTTCTGAGCTTAAACTAGCTTCAGGTGGTTTATCTCTCCATCTGTGATGCAGGTCATGAGCAGGAATATGACAGGATGCAAAGACAGAAATGTAAATAAATGTACAATTAAAATGTAAAATAACAGAATAGAACAGACTGTTTCTGTTAGCAGAAGACAGTACTAATGTTGATGATAGGATAGTACATATATTAATATAGTATTATTAAACAGAGCTACTGTACAGTATTAACAACGTCTACACTGTATTTCTGATCAGTTTGACATAAAAAATGCTTTTCTTTCACAAACATGTTAATTTCTATGTGTGTCCAAACTTTTGACTGGTTGTGTACCTGGACAGGTACACTAATGTTCACAGCAACAGCTACTCGAGCCTAAAAAGAAAGATTTCACCCACTTTAAAAAGTAAAAAAAACATATGCGGTGGTAACTGTTGGTGTTGTGGCAGAATCTTACAACTTCAATTAAAACAGACGTTCCTGTGGCCACTGCTCTGATTTGTGGAGTACTCATTAGTACAAAATACTATATTAAATATTTGTGGATGGATGGGGTTTATTTTAAAGTGACAACAATGACGTTAGCTAAGTAGATTTGTTTTTATCTCTTCTCCTGTTTCTCTCTGTGCAGCTGTAACGTGTTACTTCAGCCTTATCTCCTGTCCTCATCTGACTCTTCTTTGTATTGATGTGTTTAATGTCTAATTATGTATTTTTCCATCTGTTAGGTATCGAATGTACAGGAAAAGTCAGACGACAGGCTTCCCTTCTTTAATTACAATCTTCTCGGCTCCTAACTACCTGGACGTGTACAATAACAAAGGTAAGAGAGGTGAAGGACGGAAACCATGGCAACATGTTGGAAACCTGAAGCCTTGGCAACAGGAGACAGAAAATGGAGCATCGTGAAGTAGAAATGTTAACGTGTGTGTGTTCTGTCCTCAGCGGCGGTGCTGAAGTATGAGAATAATGTGATGAACATCCGGCAGTTTAACTGCTCCCCTCACCCCTACTGGCTGCCCAACTTTATGGACGTGTTCACCTGGTCTCTGCCCTTCGTTGGAGAGAAAGGTGAGAGCCCTGTCGCGTCTGTGTGCACACATGCTGCATTAATGTAGGAAATCATAGATAATGTAGAAACATGGCAACCTTCATGAAAGGTGAATGTGTAGGTAAAGATAAAGGTGACTGCACTCTGATAGCACATGATTATTATTTTCTATTTCTACTATAGAGATCCCTCCAAATCTTACACACTACACCTTTAAATCAGATGAGGTCTAAATCTACCTTGTGACACAGACAGAAGTTCTGTATCACATGACATAGCTCCTGTGGAGGAGGGACGTCATGATGAGTTCTCGGCTCTTTGTATAATTGTGTTACATAATTAGGTTTACCGTTAGTTTCAGCGCTGTTGCTGCACATTGCTGCTCATTGCAGGGTTTGAGTCTTGTACATTTACTGTATTTACATTCGAGCACTGACAGTTTGTCAGAATTTGAGATGGTGCCGAGCTAAAGAGGGAGAGAGGGCAGGGCTATAGAAATCAACGCTCCTTGTTGTTGTATTGATCTCTGTTGCCTGCTGTTCTTTTCTCTCTCCTCTGTCCACTCACCCCAACCGGTCGA
>JAUYWH010000024.1:23566968-23589929 GCA_034779795.1 Ctenopoma multispine | reverse complement strand
TCTGTGTGTGTGTGTGTGTGTGTCTGTGTGTGTGTCTGTGTGTGTGTCTGTGTGTGTGTCTGTGTGTGTGTGTGTGTGTGTCTGTGTGTGTGTCTGTGAGTTAGGGACATTTTGTCTGGTTCTGGTTTATCTTCAAAGTGCTGCTCTGAAAAGCAGAAAACACAAAACTCAATACTCAAGGAAAAGTACTTGCTACAAGAACAAGTGCTAAAGTACAACCTCTGAATGTTACTTGAAATACAAAGTAAAAGTACTGAAGTACAAAGTAAAAGTACTGAAGTACAAAGTAAAAGTACTGAAGTACAAAGTAAAAGTACTCCTCTTTTAAAGCAGAGTATGTTACAGAGTTTGATGCTGGTGAAAACATGAATGTAGAAGTTTAGTAATGATGATAAAATGTGTTGAAACAACAGGATCTGATTTTATCATCTTCTCTAGAAACAGGAGGATTTTTATAAATAACTAATGATGGAAACATGAATGTAGTGGAGGAAAATGAAATACAACTACCTCAAATGTACTTGAGTACAGTATTTAAGTAAATGTACTTAGTTACTTACCACCTTGTGAACACTTTAGGCTACAGTAACGTGGGTAAACTGGCTTCTCATCGTACTTTAAGACAAACACATGTTAAACTACATTTTTGTGGTTTAATAAAAGTCTGGATATGAAACGGAGTGAACCGTGCTACAAAGCTGTTCTCTGAACCTACCAGAACACCAAGCAGCTGTTAAAGCTTCTTTCTGATATAATGTACTTCAAATACTGTTTGTACAGTTGAGTTCCTGTGTCTCCAATATGAATTTTGTGCTTTTCTCTGTTTAATTTTATAGTAAATTGTCTATTTTGAAGATCTGAAAGTGACGATAAACTGTGTGATGGATATTCTTCACTATATTTTTACATTTTATACAGTAAACGATCCCTTGATCCTTTCAGTAACTCACTAGATAATCAGATACAGTAGAGTCTTCTAGTATTTATAAATGGATGTTTGATGAGTTGTGGTATTTAGTTGTGATGGTTAAAGTTAGGATGGAGGCTGAGGAGCCTGTTCTATCAGCAGATGGTGTAGCAGATGGAGGAATGTCTATGTAAGCTGGTGAATAGGCGGTGATCACCACTGTGTGTCGGTCAGGACACAAGACTGGAGACTTTGTAAGAGTTAAATCTACTTTAGCTTAATTAGTGATGATGAGATGATGTAACAGATGAGAGACGGACATGTAGATGAGTAGGTAGGTTTGGATTTCTAAGTGTGTAGGTGGGGTTAGAAAGTCAGAAATGCACACCACCATCCGGAATATTACAGTCTCACTCTTGTTTATTCTGATCCCTCCCACTTATGGATGTGGAGTTATCACTTGCCTACCAACAGCTGGCACATTTGCAGCTAATCATAAAGCGAAACACAGGCATCTGATGCCTAACCGGACAAACTACTATTACACAAATATTATCAGAATGATATCAAATACTTTTCTGTCCATTGTTGTATTGTTGTTCACTAGAAAGCATTTCTAACAAGTAGTCAAATCAAACATATGCACTGCAGTTGTTTTCCTGTTCTTATCTTATATTTACAGTAAATATCATTTCTATATTGTGGAGATCCAGTTATTTATGTTTGCACATAGGAAATGAATCAGTTGATAATATTGTATGTTTTCTCTTTTCATTAAAGAAAATTCACCTCTGGTCTCAGTCTCAGTACATTAATTTAATAAAACATTAAGTTTAGTATACAAAGATACTAGTGTTTAAAGAAAGTTAATCTGTTTTTTGAGGTCATAATTATTATTCAATGTAGGAAATATCATTTTACTTAAGTAAAATATTCATTACCAAGGTGTAGAAATACTCTGTTTCTAAAGTATTATATAATACCAGATGTACCAGAAATAAGTAATTTTGGGAATAATGTTTAATATATAATTAGATTATAATAATGATGCATTGTGCCATCAGCTGGTGAAGGTGGAGATCATTAAGAAAAATATTCTGCGTTAGGTTAGTAAGTTATTTCAGTTTTACGGTCTCATCAGATACTACAAAGAGACACGTTACAGTATCAGTAACACTTTGTGGTTTCATTACATGGTATTTTATTTGAATCTGTAGTTTGCCTCTACAATGGAGTGAAGGAAGAGTATAAAGTTCCATTAAATGGAAATCAATTAAAAAAGGTACTTAGTTACATTCCACCACTGTTAATTTGATCAGTGAATGTGTTAAATGGTTCCAGTGAATTTGTTCACTTTAAAATAACAGTTTTATTTATTACAATGCAAATCAGACTCCAGGGTTTCCAGTCGATGTCAGAGCTTTTTCCCCCGATTGATGTAAGCGTATAATTATCTGAAGAAAATGAAAACATTTCTGAAAGGACTAAATACTTTGCTCTAACATCACATGATTCCGTTACTGGGATACAAAAAGCCTCAGTGTGGTGAATGGAGGAGTTTGTTACTGACCGTTCGATTAGTAGTAATCGGTAATCTGTTAATAAGCCTCTGTGCGGCTAGCTAGCTAGCTAGGTGGTTACGCAGTAGCAGTTTGGCGTCGGGCAGCTACTAAAACATTGGACCAATGCCTTAGCAAACATTTTTTCTGCACATCCCTCTTGTGATATGGACGTTGTCCATTGAGTCCCAGTGGACACTTTTCATTAGATCAACCGTAAAACACCGATGTTAGCGGGGTACAGGTTATTATTTGCAACGGCCACATTTTCCGTTTTTGGCCGAGCTAGCTAATTGGTTAGCATAGCTACTGTTAACTCCCGTTAGCCTGTTAGCTATAATGGCACAGCCGGAGAGCGAGAAGATAAAGGAAGGTAGGCCATACGCCTTAGTTTATTGGTTTATTTTTACACCAGTGTCGCTGTTCCGTATGTTACTAGAGTGTTTGTGCTTTTAAGTCAGTGTCATTCTTATTAAAACCTGAAATAACATGGAGTTTATTTTTCCTGGTCGTTTTCTTGTTCGTTGTATCCGGAATGAGCTAGTTTAGCTCTTTGGTTAGCTTCCACAGGACGAGTCAACACAATCCACGCTAACATCTCTTAAATAAACTTTCTACGTGTTTCTTAATGTTTCAGTCGAATCCAAACGTTTAGTTGGGTTCATGTTGGTCGTAATTCAGTTACACTAGTGAAGTAAAATACATAATTACGCTGTGAAACTGCTGCAGTGAGAAACTTAAACTGCTTGTTTGTGATGGTTTTGATTATTTTGGCTTTAAACTAAACTGACTGAATTATCTCGATTATATTCGATTTAAATTAGAGTTCCAGTTTAGAGAAGTGATCTAGACTTTGTGTGGATTATTGTAAACTATCAACATTGAAATTAGATGGAGTAATTAGATGTTATGTGTGTTCTCTGTGAGCCATTATTCGATGATTGTGTCCCCCCAGCTGTCAGTTTTTGTTTGATAATATAGTTCAGGGGTCAGCTGGTTCATTGTTGTTTATTGACAGGCACAGTGGAAACTCCTCACTGTGTGGGGAGGATTATTACTATTAGTTAATTAAGAATTACTGTGGTTTATTACACAGTTTAGTATCTGGTACATTTTATAGTTGTTATTAGTGAGAGTTTCAGCAGTTTATTTTAATACTTCTCCCACAGAGGTGGTAAAAGTACACAAACAGTACTCAAAAGTGCAAGTACAACTTCAAATTCCTTAACAAAGCAGTAAGTATTGAATAAAGAATATTTAAAGTAGGTTTTTTAACCACTATTGATCTTGGTGCTGATGTTAACCTTAATGTTTGATTCCAGGTTTGTTCACACTTTATTAACAGAAGAAAAACTTCATCAACCGGATTTATGAGGATTTACTGTGAAACAAACTGAACCTTTAGTTAGTAGCTAAAACCAGGAGCCACAGAGCAGTGAAGCATTTAATGTAACTTCTCTATGTTTGGTAGTTTAAAGTTGCACAGACGGTGAAACCACAGTATAAGTGGTTGGTGACTTTTCACCATGTGTCACAGTGTAATTTCTTCAGAAATGACTTTTTCTCGTTGAATTTTCTGATTTATCCAAACAGTGTTTTCCTTGGTCGCGCTATTAAGTATTTGCTCATGTCAAGTCACCAGTTTTTGTGATGTTTGATAATTGTTTAAGTCTAATATTTGCTGTTTCCAGCTTTACAAATTTGAGCTTTTTTCCGTTTTATATGATAATAATAGATTATTTGTCTGCCTGACATCCTGTAGCATGAACTGTTATTTACTTAATAGGGTTTATTGATAATTTATTATGAGGAGTTGCAGCTCTAGTTGAAGTCTTGTTAAGGCGTTGGTGTTTTCTCCCTTTCGCTTTATTTGTCCTAGAGAAAGTTGACTGAACTCCTCCACATTCACACTGTTCCCAAACATTCAAAACATTCCCTGTGGGAAAAGAGCAGCATGACCGGTCACTGAGCTGCTGCACTGGAGCAGACGGGATCAAGGACAGTCTGAGGAAAACTGCTGAAAACCTGCTCTTTGTCTCAGTTTTCTCAGCAGTCTGGTGATGTAAACCTGCGCTTTCTGTGTTCTCTAACGTTCAGGCTGCTGCCAATAGTGCGATACTGAAATGAAATGACAGGGCAGAATCTAAAAGTAGTTTGTAATGGAGCTGCAGAATCATTCAGTGTGCAAGAGATCCCTCACTTATTAGGACAAATAGAGGCCCTCTACTTGTGCTTATAAAGGTGTTAGCACTGAATATTAGAGCTGCAATGATTAGAAATTAATCAATTAGTTTGCTGAGAATTGAATCATCATTTTAACCATTTTTCAAGCAAAAATATGATGGCTCCAGCTCAGAAGTCAGGATTTGCTCCTTTTCTTGGTCTTTACTCTGACTGTAGGTGAGAAAAAACACAATGTTTGATCGTCACCTGTGGGATGTCAAGAATATCATGATGTTGTCTGTTGCACACAAACAATTAATTGCACAAATGCTCATTATTTGCAGCCCTAATGATGCTCTTATTCTTTTTCACATTCCACAAACACTTTGCAGCACTTTAGCAATAAGGATGTAGTAACAGCTTCATACTTGTAGTATTGTCTGTGTTACTCAATTATAGGACTAACAATTATCACTGAGTACCTGTTGCCATTTGCTGTAGTCCAGGATAAAGAAAAGCAACAACGACTGTCATATTTATGAAGCTGGAACAGTTCATTTTGTGATTGTTCTTTGTTTGGGAAATTTCTTAAATTATTCTAAAATGGTTGCAGAATAATTAGCTGTTGATCTATAAACAAGTGCAGCTCTACAAAATGATCCTGGCAGATCTGTGAACTGAGGAAATGATCCAAACTCTGTGAAGAATGGCTGTAATCAACCTGCCTGGACGGATGCTATAATCGGCAGCACGGTGTAAATCAGATGTGTTAGGTTCTGTGTGTGCAGACTGACTTGTTAAAGATCACTGATGTTTCAGAACATGTGGATGATTAGCAAAGTAATATGACGTATAACAGTCATGGTGAGTTAGTAAAAATCACTCAGGTCAAATGAGCTTTTTACAGAACACAACATTTGAAGATGTGTTTTTTTTGAAGTGGTTATTTTAATACAAAGTTATTTACTGATACATAAACACTTTTTAGTCACTGTAAAAAAATAAACTTTGGTACATTTAAAATCTCTGTGTTAAACTGAGCAGATTCGTGGTTTTGTGATTTCTTTTTTTTCTGGGATGTTTTCGCTCTAATCACGATCAGGACTCCTTCATCTCTCTAACCTCATCCTCCCTAAACATTATCACATTGTCGGTTTTATCTATTTTTGGCTCAGTGAGTTTATAAAGCAACATGACCCGTGGTTGTGACACTGTTCAACTTCCTCTCGCATGTTTTCACGCTGAACCTCTGCTCCCTCAGCTTAGACTCTGCATGGCAACGGAGTGGCAGCAGCGGGAGTGAGCAGCCAATCAGCCGAGGCCGTCGGTAGCAGCATGGCGTCCCGTCAGAGGAACTCTGTTCGGATCCTGTCCAGCCGGGAACGAGGCTCCCAGACGTTCGGCTCGCAGCGGCTCCTGCAGCTGCTGGTGGAGGAGAAAGTCCGTTGGATGAAATGGCAGAGTCAGGTACTGTCTGTTATGTATATATAAAAGTCAGGACTTAGTGATGGTTATTTCACTGTTTGCAACAAAACCTGTTGTGGTGTATTGTCTTTAATGAATCCCAGGTGTAAACAGTCAGGTTACTGACAAAGACCCAGTGCTGTGCAGACAGTCACCGTTTTAACCAGAATACCTGACGCTCACTCCTTTCTCTGACTGAAGAAATAATTCACTTCACAGCTACGTTCTGTGGAGCACAAACTATACGAAGCAGAGTAATGACTTTCAAACTCATCTAGGTTGTTGGCTGTTTCTGCTGTGTAAGACTTGCCGGACGACCTGTGAAACACTTGTACTGCTCCAGTTACTAACGTCAACATCTCTGTTTACTGTCAGGCAGCTGCATTTTCATACAGTGATAATCACATGTGAATGAATTGGTAAAGAAAAACCCACCTGCCTGTGTTCAGTAGATTTGAACACCCACAGTTTAACATAATTTTACCTGTCACAGGATTTTTGTGGATAACCAGCTGGGTCCCCATAGGTACCCGACCCAGTGAAGGACTGAAGTTGATGCTGAGAGATTTGATGTTTAGTGCTGTCACCATGTAATGACTGCAGGCAGTTTGAGACATTGTTCACCCCCACTTTATCCCTCAGTTTGTTCACCCCGACTCTGTCACTCACTGAAGCTCAAATCCTCCAGTGGTCAGTCGTCTCCCTCCTCCCCATCGAGTCTGTGCTCTCTTCACTTACACTGGTCTTATTGTGAATGTACCTCTGAAGCCTGGCTCAGACCACGGGACTACACAGAGACCTGTTCAGGATACATGTTCGATTTCTGTGCAGAAGCTGCTCCCTACAGGCTGTAGAGAGGAAATCAAGACGGAGGATGCACATACAACCCAGATCTGTCAGAAACTTCTTCTTTTATTCAGACTGTGATAACATGGTGATAACATGGTTAACTGAAGAGGGACCCTGTCACTCACAAAAACTAGATGAATAATAACTACCAGAGTAAATATACCTGACAATACCAAACTTTGATCATTGGATGCTTTCCCCCATTTATTCTAAGCTGAATATCTTTGGTTTGTTGTGCTGGTTGAAAAAAGCAGAAGATAACCTGCCTACTAATTGATATTAGATATAATTATTACACTGCTGCTGATACCAACAGATGATCAGTTTTAAAAAAAAACCCAAAACTAGTGGTTTGATGGTGTAATTGCAGAGTGAAACAGACTGATATAAATCCTGGAGAACCACTTGATACCACTGTGATATATATCCTCTGAAGTAGCTGTGTTTTTAAATGTAAGTCTGTGTGTTTGTGCCCCTGACAGAAAGTGGAGCTGCCGGACAGCCCCCGATCAACGTTCCTGCTGGCATTCAGCCCCGACAGGTGAGAACATCCATCAACAAGGATTTAACAAAAGATCTTTAACACTGAAATTGCATTTGCAGAAACTGTTGATAGCTGGTTAACTGTTCACTGATGTGTGGATGAGTGTGAGTTATGTTCGTGTGCTGGTTGTTAGCAGACATTTCTTTTATTAGCAGTTATGAATATGCTGAATAGTCCTTTTAATGATAATATTCTGAACTCTTTTCATAGGACCCTCATGGCTTCCACACATGTCAACCACAACATTTACATAACGGAGGTGAAGACTGGAAAGTGCCTACATTCCTTAGTGGGCCACCGTAGAACCCCCTGGTGTGTGACCTTTCACCCCACTATACCCGGCCTGGTGGCCTCTGGGTGCCTTGATGGCGAAGTCCGCATCTGGGACCTGCACGTGAGTATCTGTCGTACTCTAGCAAGTGATGGTTGATGCTGATCCTGGTTTTATGAGTAGCGTCTCCCTGAAGCTCTTCGCTCGCTCTCTGTTTAAAGTCAGGCTTTATTTTTAACCCTGTCATGTGTTTAACTGTGTTAAATCTGTATGTATATGTAGTGTTTAGTGACACAGTAGTAACTGGAATGCATGTGGGGGTATTTCACTAGTCAGGCATGATTTGGCTCTTAGATAAGTTAGTTCAGCATCTAATCGTCTGTCACTGCATTTTAATGAGTTGCACTCTTGGTTTTCAGTGGGACTGAGCATCCTCACTGTGTCTCCATCTGATTTTCATGCAGGGCGGTAGTGAGAGTTGGTTTACAGAGAGCAACGTTCCCATTGCCTCCTTGGCCTTTCACCCAACTGCTCAGCTCCTCCTGATCGCCACCAACAATGAGCTCCACTTCTGGGACTGGAGCCGACCGGAGCCCTTTGCTGTGGTCAAGACAGGAAGTGACACGGAGAGAGTGCGGTGGGTTGATGGAAGCTTTTAAGAGTTAACTACCAGTCACCACATTATTGAGACAGTGTTGCTCTTTGTGTCTGTGGTGGATATGTTAATAATAACAGGCAGATATGACTGTTTTAACATTAATATCCTCAACACACAGAAGCATAAAGATGTGTTATGAATATTGTCTCTTTAAAAACAAACCTTGATAGATGTTGATTGATAAATAGTCTTTAAACTAGAAAAAAAATTTTTGTTTCAGTGACTTCATCAGAAACTTGTTTTTAATTTGTTGATTTAATTTCAGGTTGGTGAGATTTGACCCTCTTGGTCACAACCTTTTGACAGCGATAGTGAATCCATCCAATCAGCAGGTGAGATCTCTGTGATTCTGGTGTTGGTCTCTGGTTTAGTCTGATGTGGGATCATGATACTGGAGAGTTGAAAAGTAGTGAGGACATAAAACATTCGTTTTTACTGAAGTATTAACAGAGAGCTGATACACGCCTGTACATTTACCATAATACTCTACATAATTCTCTTGTCCTTAATCACTTTTCCTCTTCTTTCCTTTGAGGAGGGAGCACGGCAGTGCCCCCCTAGGATTTATAAGTCATTTGAATCTCTGAGTGTGTGTTCAGCCTGTTGATGGGTCTTGGTCTGACTCTGTCTTTCAGAATGAGGAGGATTCAGAGGTTCCTATGGACAGTGTGGAGATGCCTCACTTCCGTCAGCGCTCCTTCTTGCCTTCTCAGCCGGTTCGCCGTACACCCATCCTGCACAACTTCCTCCACATCCTGTCGTCCCGCTCCCCGGGGGCTCAGCCGGGAGTCGAGCAGCCGCGTCCTCTTGGTGAAAATGGAAGCGCTGTCAGAGAATCTCCCAGCATCCCTCTGGCTCAGTACCCCAGCTCGGAACGTGGGCCTCCCTTCCCTGGCTGCACCCAGCACCTGGGCATGGTTTGCCTGTGTAGTCGCTGCTCCGACGGTCGTAACCCCACCCTGGCCGCTGACGGTTCCTCCGTGACCCCCTCGGATCCCAGGGTGTCCTCCGATACTCCTCCACCAGCATCCACTTTCTCTTCAGCACGTACGGAGCCCAGACAGCCCTCAGAAAGACCCTCAGCCTTTACCTCAGTCTACTACAGCGCCGGCACTTCTCTAAATCCCACAGCACCGAGCAGCATCGAGCCCCACTCCACCTCCAGGCCGGCACCAGACTGGACACGCAACCTGCTAAGCATGCCGGGTGGGGTTGGTCCAGCTATGCTTCCTCCCAGAACCTCCTCCCCCTCCTCCATCAGCCTTCTTTCAGTGCTTCGTCAGCAGGACGGCTCCTCTCACTCACCTGTCTACACCTCTGCTACTGAAGGGCGGGGCTTCCCGCAGCACGGAGAGCCCGGGGGCCGAGATGCTTCCGGGACCAGCAGCGGGCACCACCCATTCTGGGACGGCTCTCGCAACAATTCGGCCTCGTTCCGTAACGTGCTGCAGTGCAACCTGAGCCGCTACTTCATGGAGTTTGATCGCATGCAGGACCTGGAGCCTCCTTTAGGGGGGAGCATGACGGATGGAAACCAGGAGCAGAACCAAGAGCTGCTGAATAATAACATGGACCCAGACAGACCTGGGCCTTCCTCATCTTCCTCCTCCTCCACCCCTACTATCATCCACTATCAGCCTCCCCTCCCCCCTCCCCCAACCTCCAACAACATAGAGAACAATGTCCCTCCCCCGGCCTCCCGAGGACATCTGAACCGCTGCCGGGCCTGCCACAACCTGTTGACTTTTAACCATGACTCTCAGCGCTGGGAGCGCACATCCCAGACCTCCTCCACTTCTGCTTCTCCTCTTCAGCCCTCCTCTTCCTCCTCCTCCTTCCCTTCCTCTTCTTCCCCATGGCAACCTGAAGCAGTCAGGAGGACACTAGACTCCCAAACCCAAGAGAGGAGGGTGCCTCCAGAACCCAGCGAGCAGCCACCTCCCCCTGGAGGTGGAGGAGCAGGACCTGTGGCCTTTCCCATAGCCCCCTCCTCCAGCCAGCCTGTAGAGCAGACTGTAGGCTTGGTGTACAACCAGGACACGGCGCAGTGGGAGAGGGTGTACCGACAGGCAGCTGCCGGCCGGTCGGCGGAGCCACCGGAGGCCTTAAGCCAAGAAATGCCTGTTGACCCCCCAGATGAGGACTCCCTGAGGAGGTACAGCTCCTTCATGTTATCACAGTAATACTCTTAAATAACTGAACGTGTGACGGAAAGTCTGAATGTCAAAGAGACGTTTACACCAGGGTTTGGTTCAGTCTTGTTTTTTAGGAGAGGACAGATATTTCATTCAGTAACATCTTTCCTTCTGTTTCTTTCACACAGGCGGCTGTTGGAATCATCTCTGTTATCTCTGTCTCGCTATGACATGTCAGGATCAAGAGACCACCCCATCTACCCCGATCCAGCCAGGTACACCCACACACCCGTCTACCCTGACCTAACCAAGAACTTATTCTGAACCCCCGTTAAATGTCGATTTGTTTAAATTGGAGTCAGTTTGTGGAGTCATGTTTCTTCATAACCGGTGTGAATAAAACTCACATGCACAGCAGAACCAGTGAAACTGTCAACTAAACACAAACTTTATTAACATTTCATTATAAGTGTTGTTGAAGATGCTGCAGGAATTTGTTGTCGTAATTTCATTTTATTGTTGTCATTGCCATTTTCTACAGGGACTGAATCATTGTGTAGATGATCTGTGCCAGTTACACTGTTTAAAATAACCTCTCTTTTACAAGTTAATATAACCGTGTAATTATTTTGTTAAACATTTTCCACTGGACTTTAGGGCTTTTCCTTGACTTCTCAGCCAAGTTTGTGCTGAGATCAGTGACTGCCGTGCCAGGGCAGACTGCCATAAGTCACTGAGTTTGTGGACAGATGTCTCCTCCTCACCGAAGCTCGATTAATCAAAATATCACACATTTATGATTCATTTGTCAAACAGAAACCATCTCTACAGCCACTTGCTGACAGCATCCACACCTTTACAGCCTTTTTGAAGTTTGATATTAAAAGAATGAATCTGTTCCCCTGTGTCGTCCAGACTTTCTCCAGCTGCTTACTACGCTCAGAGAATGATCCAGTATCTCTCCAGACGCGACAGCATTCGCCAGCGCTCACTCCGCTACCAGCAGAATCGCCTGCGGGCCATGTCATCTTCATCCGACAGCCCTGCCAGCAACCAGTCCAGCTCCATGGACAACAGTGATGTGGACTTTGAGGAACTGGAGTAAGTTTCATTCTGCATCTCTCGCATGTCTTTAACGTGGTTGTTACGTACAGGTTAGCGAGAGAGGGAGAGAGAGAGAGAGTCTCCCCTCTCTTCACCGAAAACCTTTCCAGCCTGTTGACAGCAAATGTTAAACAGTCATAGTTACACTAGAAAATGAAAGCTGTGTCTTCCTCTAGTGTTTGGTTTAGCCTGTGCTGTGTATAAAGACAGTGTACAGGAGTTTGGTTTTTCCATTTTTTCTGCAGTGATAATGGAGACAGAACGAGGCACAGGACTCCACGTAACGCCAGGATGTCTGCACCCTCACTGGGTCGCTTCGTTCCACGGTGAGTCAGCTCGATCCTGGATCAGTTAAAACATTTTTCTGTGACGTTTCTCTGGAGTGAAGATGTAGGAGTGCCAGAACTTAGAAGTTTCATATGGTTTCTGTTTTTATTAGGCGTTTCCTCCTCCCTGAGTACCTGCCCTACGCTGGAATCTTCCATGAGAGAGGGCAGCCTGGCCTGGCTACACACTCCTCTGTCAACAGAGTACTCGCTGGTAAACACACACAGTACAGTTCATTCACTTATTTCTCCCTGGATCACTCTGCCTGTTGTTGAACGACGACAACTGTTTTCTCAGGGGCGTCGATTGGGGACGGTCAGTCTGCAGTTGCCAGCAACATTGCTAACACCACCTTCCGTCTGCAGTGGTGGGACTTCACCAAATTTGACCTTCCTGAGATAAGCAACGGTAAAACAGCTCTCGCCAGTCGTTTTCACTTTGTGTTGAGACCTGGTTCTTCTTTGACCATCACTGAAGTGATGTTTGTAACAGGAAAACTTGGCTTTATGAAGGATGAGATATAACAGATAATTAACAGGATAAAATATAATTTATAATTTTCTTTATTTCTTTATAATTTTGATCAGGCCTCTGAAAATCATCAAAAGGAAATGATCTTTGTTTGTGTAGCAGATTAGTTCTTTACAGCCACAGATGCCTCACATGATGCTGGGTCACGAGCCAACGTGTTGAGGCGCACAGGTGTAAATGTTGTTTCAGAGGTGAAGAGACACGTTTGTGTTTGTCTCCTGCTCAGCCTCCGTCAACGTTCTGGTGCCAAACTGTAAAATCTACAACGACGCGAGTTGCGACATCTCTGCAGACGGTCAGCTGCTGGCAGTTTTCATTCCCAGCAGTCAGCGGGGTTTTCCAGACGAGGGGATCCTGGCCATCTATTCTCTGGCTCCCCACAACCTGGGAGAGATGCTCTACACCAAGAGATTCGGTACAGTGTCCTGTTTTTTCATTATGTCCCCTCACAGTCAGCTGCAGAGGCAGTATGTCTTTTTATAATGACAAATGCAGTTTAAACAGTTCGACCCTAGTTTTTTAAAACTGACATAAAAAAAGTACAAACACTTGTTCTGGAGTCATTGATTTAACTTTTTTTTTAATAGTGTAGGGTTACTGTTTATTTATTTGTTATTCGTCATGATTAAAAATTGTGTTCTTTCTTAATCAGGTCCAAATGCCATCTCTGTCAGCCTGTCTCCGATGGGCTGCTATGTGATGGTGGGCCTGGCCTCTCGCAGGATTCTGCTGCATCCCACCACCGATCACATGGTGGCGCAAGTCTTCCGCCTGCAGCAGCCACATGGAGGAGAGACATCCATCAGGGTGAGACAGACACACACAGTGCATGCTTTACTGCCAAAGCTGAAGATAACATGCAGCAGCACTGATGCTCATATTAGTGACATGTTCATCTTTATATCAGTGATTCCTCAAACTAAAGATCTTGTAACTTTACAATCTGATGAACACCTCAGTGAGAAATACACCACATACGTTTTTTCCTTCTTTTCGTGAACTTTGTTCTGTGTCGTATTAATTTCATCAGACTTATGTAGTGATGAAGCTTCTGGCTGTGAACTTTGCAAATGTTTCATCACTCAAATAAATCCACTTTAATTATCCTCATATGAAAATCAATCAATTAAAAATACACACGTATGAACACTGATTCTACTAAATAACTGATTGATTACATTTAATGTCAACGTGTTTATTCTAGTTTTTGATAAGTGACCTAATAGGAAAATTAAAGTAAATTAAGATTTTTTAAATTGTACAGTAATTATGAACTAAAACGTGAAATATGTCCTGATGAAGTTGTGTCATGAATATCACCACCTCCTTCTACCGGAGTCTCTTGTGATTGATTCTCATCAGTCAATGATAAAAATACTCTTTGGTTCCTCCTGTGAAAGTTTAACCTGTGTTTATATACTGTCTCTCTTCTCTCAGAGATAAAAAGTCTGTCTGAGGAAAATTCAAACATTTAGTCTTTTTTTTTTTTTTCCTGGTTATTTTTCTCCTGTTGCTGAGTCACTGACAGCTGCTGCTGCTCGGTGTGTTGAGCCTGTTGGTGTGTTTCAGATGGTGTTCAACGTGGTCTACCCCATGGCTCCAGACCAGAGGCGCCATGTCAGTATAAACTCCGCTCGCTGGCTGCCGGATCCAGGGATGGGTCTGGCTTATGGAACCAATAAGGGAGACCTGGTCATCTGCCGGCCTGTGTGAGTCTCCAACTCTGTAAAAGACCGGAACTCATGAATCATGTTTTCTTCATATTTACAGACATATTATTGACAGACAAGTCAACTCTGACAGACACACAGTCAAAATAACAAAAAGTCAGAATTAGCACAGTACAAATCTTTGAATCATGATTCCAGTACAAGTTGTGGCTGCAGGACTAGTCTGACTATTCTGATCTGATTATTGATCTGCTGCATGTGTACGTGGATTTACAGTAACCACGTTACTACAGTGTAACCTAAGTTACAGATTATGTCGTGGTATTAGAGTAAAAGAGAGAAATGCAGGAAATGGCATCAATTCTCATGTTTAGTTGCTGATAAAACAACAACAACTGACTTTGATTTAATGCTTGACAATTGTTGCATCATATAAATACCAGTGTTGCATTAAAGAACCATTTCTTGAATATGAAATAGAAAAGTTCACATTACAGGCTGAACTGTGAACACGATTTATTTTCCAAATACACAATGACTTAAACCTAAAGCATATTTCTTTTGGGACGTACATGTGTCAAACAGTTATCCTGCTCCTGCTGCAGGATCTTATTCCACACAAACCCTAAGACAATGAGTATAAATGTTGGAGCTGGAGCTGCTGAGAGCTTCTCCTCCACCCTCATGTGAACTGATGTGATTATCCTAATGGTCGCTCTGAACAGGAAGACCATTAATTGGAGAAGCTCAATTAGCTCGTTTAATGAGGTCATGAACTGTGTGATTCCACGAAGAAATCCCACCTCTGCTTTTCAGACTTCCTGAAAGGAAGTGAATTAACAAGGGGTGTGTGTGTGTGTAGGTTCTATCGTAGTGATGGTGAGACCCCCGGAGAATCGAGCAGTGAACCTTTATTCACCGTCAACAACAGTGGAACCAGCCGGACCCGAGGTTCTGAACGATCAGGGTGAGAACCTTCAGTCACGTGCTCTGTGTTCTGCTCTGAATTTTTGGTTCCAGAATGTGTCATGGATCATGTACCACCAACACACTGGAGTTATTTCATATTCCCGAATCGCGCTCTTTGTTGATATCTACCCTGAACTATAGTTTTATTCACATTCCCACACAGAGATTGGACCTGACACCGGCTCTTGGAACTGGTTCAGGACATCTCTAGTTTTAAGGAGGAGGACTCGTACATGAACTTGTTTTCAGCTTTCACTGTTAATCTGCTGAATATTTGCTCCAGTCATTGTTTAAAACAGAGAAGAAGTAAAGACTAATATTAGCCGTCGTATTTGTGCTGTACTAACACTCGTATTTTTAGGCCGAGCCGCTCTGGCTGGAGGCTGGACAGAGACATGGGATTGATGAACGCCATTGGTCTTCAGCCCCGGCATCCCGCCCCTTCAGTGACATCACAAGGGACCCAGACGCCAATCATCCAGCTGCAGAACGCCGAGACCCAAACAGAGAGGGAGCTGTCAGAGCCCAGCGTCTCCCAGCCACCCCCCAGTACTGACACACATTATTATACCAGCTCAAATACACATGTCTGACATGACTGATGCTATTCTGTTCCTGGATGTTTTACTGATCCTGCCCTGCTACTAAAGATATATTTTGAATTATTCCAGTGGTATCCAGTAATTAACTTTGCTGCATCTACAACAACACAATCGGACATGCTCCTGTCATTTCTGAAGCTAACATCATGATGTCTAACCCTGATACATTCACAGCTTTAACACTGACATTTCTCTTTAACTTGTGCTTTTTTCTCTCCTCAGATGTCCCTCCTGAGACTCCATCCACCAGTCGAGCAGCTCCTGGACAGCTGGAGACATCTCAGAGCAGCAGAGTTCAGGACGGTGTCCAGGGTGAAGCTCCAGCTGAAGCTAACACATCCACAGCTGGTACTGCTCCTGTCAGACACACTTTACTCTGGTTTACATGTTTCGTTGCTGTTTATCAGGGCTGGATGGAAACGAAGCAAACACACAGAAACACTCACACATCATTTCTTACACATGCTGTAAAGTACAAACCGTTTCTAGAGGCAGCAGCTTAACATGAGACATAATCTCACAGGTAGGTGTTTTCAGCAAACAGGTTTCATTTAACATTTCCAGATACATGTGATACATTGACGTCTAATGAGCAGTGAATCTGTAATAACATAGGTTTAAGGGTGTTTCTACATCATGTCTGACTGTGGGGAGGGCGTGAGTCATGTGTCCACACAGATCTCTGAAACAGAACATGTGGTTCACGTTTGTGAAAGGTTTTATTTTTATTTCTGTTGTCTGTGTCTCTGAAATTAAATCAGTGGGTTACGACCCTGCGTTGATTCCGAACACTGTGTTAGAAAAGATTCTGATAGTCGCCTCTGTTCTGCCTGCTGCCGTCTCAGGGGTCATTTCTTTGCAGAGCTGTGTGATCGTTTCAACCTAATTAAGGCTCACTTGCAGATCTGCATCTTCATTCCCTTGATAGCGATTAATAAGCATTTTATTGTTTCAGTTTAACTCTACTCCAGCTTCTTTACCACAGCTTGAGAGTATAATATTCTGTTCAGTGTCACCTAACCTGCTCCACATAAGACAAATGTTTTAAGTTACAGATGGAAAGTGTTTACATGCACTTAAGTTACCTGGTTACTGTATCTACATGTACGTTGCATTTATTCTGCACTAGTGATAAAAAGAATACATTTAAGTCTGATGTCCTGCTACCTGCTGTTTGTGTGTCCCTCAGACATCCTCCCTGATATAGTGCAGTTTAAGATCACATGTGCTGGTGTGAACGATAACATACTGTCTGATTGCTGAGTCCCGGTTTAACCTCAGCTGTTGCTCTTGTTGCTCCAGGAGAGTCTCCAGACTTCAGTTCAGGCGAAGACGCTCTGGCACGAATCCGCCGGTTGATCGCCGAGGGCGGGATGACGGCTGTGGTCCAGCGGGAGCAGAGCACCACCATGGCCTCGATGGGCGGCTTCGGAAACAACATCATCGTCAGTCATCGCATCCACCGCGGCTCCCAGACGGGCACGGGGGCCTCCAGGCCTGCAGCCGGCCCCTCTATGGCTGTCCCCTCCTCCTCCGGTCCTCTCCTCATCACCCAGAACTCCTTCCCCCCTTCCCAGAATCCCACTGCATCTGAACAGCTCACTCCCATGTGGGGCCCCCAGGTGCTCTCAGGCCCCCAGCCCTCTGGCCTGTCTTTGGCTGTGCACATGGACAATGTGTTTGACGGGGGGCGAACAGATGACGACTCCTTACAGGGTCCCTCCTCTTCCTCCCTGCTGCTGTCTTCCCCCTCTTCCTCCTCCTCCTCCTCTCACAGCCCCCTGCCTGGCAGCGGAGGCGGGGGCCCCAACAGTTATCCCGGTGACCCGCACAGCAGGTAGTTCTCCTATTGGCCAAGAGAAACAGAGCGCTGGCCGATGGGCGCTCCTCAAAGCCTTATGTTACAGAAATGGGTGCTGCTTCGACTCTGCACAGGGTCTCCTGCCTGGAAAAGAAGGGACACAAGAACCCGGCTCACCCCCCCCCCCACCCCCCCACCCCCACCGGAAAACCTTGAGTGGCATTGGCGTGCACTTCCTCCGCACTTAAGAAACTGGACTGAAGCTGAACCGCGATCATTCCTCGTCAGAAAGGGCTTCTACTTGAATGGACGCCAGTTAGCGCTCCTCGTCGCCCGTTTCTCTTTAAGCTTGATGGAAGACAAGGTTCCTGTTTAGGGGGGGGGGGCATGGTATCTCTTTGTCACACACATTTACTCCCAACGTGCTGCATTTGGTGCCATGTGATGTTGAAATTTGATGTGAAATAGTGCGTGATTGAAGTGTTTAAAAAGTGAACTCAGCACTACTTTATTTTGAAGCCTGTTTTTGTACCGTGTGAAATTATGTTGTTGGAAAAGAAGAAGTCGTTCTGTGGAGGCTGGACTCTGCTGATCATGGAGGATGTTACTGTGTCCCACCATGTTGAGAATCAATCGAGGATCACTGAACACACAACTGAGACTGAATGATCTGAGTTCACTGCATGTGTCTGTTCAATAATGCTGCAGGTCATCATGACCTGCTCCAAACCCCTCACGCCTCCTACAAACCCACCCCAACCCAGTTGCACTGTAGTGTGTTTGGTGCTAAGAGAGTCCTGAATCAGTGTGTCTGTCTGTGTGTGTCTGTGTGTGTGTGTGTGTGTGTGTGTCTGTCTGTGTGTGTCTGTCTGTGTGTGTGTGTGTGTGTCTGTGTGTGTCTGTCTGTCTGTGTGTGTGTGTGTGTGTGTGTGTGTGTGTGTGTGTGTGTGTCTGTGTCTGTGTGTGTCTGTGTGTGTCTGTGTCTGTGTGTGCGTGTGTGTTTTTGGAGCTGGCAGGAGAAATTTAAGAAACCACAGTGAGATCTAGGTAGAAACCTGTGACCATGACCACACTGTACAGTTTGTTCTGCTGTTTCATTTCTTCAGAGCAGTAAAGTCATTGAATGATTTTCATACGTACAGAAACCAAACAGCAGGAAAACTGGATTCAGTGATGGTGTCAACAAAACTTCTCTCTCGTCTCCAGACCTGCTGCTTCTGCTGATAATTCCCTAAAACAGCTGCTCACTTTCTATGGTTTATTTGTTGGGGACTATGTTCAGTGGTGGATGAATCCACATTTGGTCTGTAGTGAGTGTTTGTAGCAGCAGGAGTTTAAATAAACCACAGTGAAGGAACACGTCAGCTGTGCATTAGCAGTCTGTCAGTGGAGACGTTCAGTGTTGATTCTATGATCTGATGTGGAGCTAATACTCACACACACACTCGGATGCTTTCAGCTCTGGTGGTTGTTTGAAACTGAGAGAATTTGAGTTTACTGTAGGAAAATAATCAGATCACGGTTGTGTTGTTTTTTTATGAGCAGAGAAGTGAAATCTGTTCAGTAATCAGCCTCAGCTGTCAGTTCATTATTTATTACTTTGGCTGAAACTAACGTGGAAACAACTCGTCTGTGTAACAAACAATACTTACTGCAGGACTGTTGGATCACACGCTTTAGTTTTAGCCTGGTGTCCCGAACAAACTGAGCGCTGAGCGTGTGGCAGGTGTGAACTGTGTGCGTTTGTGTTGTAGTGTGAGTGTTGTAGTGGGGAGAGGCAGGGGACCGGTATGGAGGCTCCCTGCTCGTTGCTGTGGCCTGTTCTCTTCACTTTTTCACAGCAGGAGCTAAACCACCAGCAACCTGAAGCTTGACAGAACCTGGACCTGCAGCAACCTGGACCACAGTGGTGTCTGGTTCTGTCTGTCCTTTTTAAAAATTTCAGATACAGGTCAGTGGAACGACGACAACGCCTGGAGAGCTTTGTACGGTTAAAACTAAATGTTCACGAGTCTGTTTGTGCCTCAGTAGAAACAGTCCTGCTCAGGCTCCTGCAGGTCAGAGATCACACACTCATGTCTCATGACTCATCATATCAGCAACGGTTTGGGTAACGTGGTTTCCAGAAATCAAATTTTAAAAAGTGCTGTTTTTATCTGAACACGTGAAACCAGCTACACCACGAACCTGTGAGAGAGAAAGTTCCAGAGCTGGATGTTTGATATTCTTTCAGTGGGAAGCGAGGCAGGTGACTCTTTCTGTTCTGAACCTGGATAAAGAGAAAATCTAGTGAAGTAATGTTTGATCACTGCTCTACTTAGTGGAAGAACTTGGTCTTTATATGTAACAGAATATAAACTATAGAAGCAAAGGTTTCCTGCTCTGCAGCGTCATACAGTCCCAGTGTTAGTGTCTCTGAAGTTATGAACACGAGGACAGCTCCACCTTAAGTCCTTCTTCACTGCGATGAAGAATGTGCTCATCATCCTCGTTCTTCACTGTTACTCTCCTCCTGTTTATATCTCAAACAAACGGATGAAAGTCTACGTGTTGTGTTCCGAGGTCCAGGAACTTGGAGATGACGACGCTCCCTCTGGTTGCCGCTTGTTAAGCTCCTGCAGTGGAAAACGTCTGTGATTGAGGTCTCTAAACTTGGCCCCCTGACCCCTCCAGCCCCTCCTGTCTTTCCTTCAAATTCCTGCAGATGAAAACTTGAATTTTTCGATCAAGCGCTACTTTTCCAGCCTGTATGAGACTGTACAGCCACCGACACGCTCTGCTGCTTTCTATTGTTATTCCACATGTGCTTCGCCATCCACACACAAAGCTGCCGACAAGTTGTTGTACCGATACTGTGTAAGTTGTGTATGAGTGTTTTGGGGGTGGGGGGTGGTAACAAACCTGTGAAAGTGAAGACAGCGAGGAGGGAAAGCTCTGGTCGGAGCCGTGCAGAGACTAAAGCTGTTAACTCTTAAGTTTTTATTGAACCTTTCTGATTTAGTCCAGGTGAGATGTGACGTCTTGAGGGCAGCAGCTGCATGTGACGGACACAAAGAACCAAGTGATCTGAATGCTCCTCCTGGCTTTACTTGATTACTGAACATTTTAAAAGGATCTCTGTGTGTCTGCTGTGTGTGGAGTTCATCCTACGAGTGATGAACAGAGCGTGTTAAATATGAAAGGTGCAACTGTGTCATCAAATCCTCTGCTCTGTCAGTTTGTACAGCTCGAAGACGATTCTTTGCTTTTACTTTTAGACGTGATGTAATTAAAGAGCTTTGAGACTTTTTCTGTGATCACATGCGGTTATTGAACATTTTTCAAAGGCTTCAAACAGTTGATTCTATTTTAGTTGTATTCACGCGTTGAGCTGTTGAATCCCTTTTATCTGCTGGCAGTGATGTATAAACACTGTGATTTAGGTTCAGAGCTAATAAATAATTTATTGGTCAAATCCTCCATTTTAATTCTTTGATTTTTACATTATTACTAAATTTATACAAAACTAAAAAAATGTTAAAATTGTAAACCTAAACTGCTTTTAATAACAAATCTAAGTGATTCAGATATATTACTGTCTGTGTTTGGACAATAGCAGAACGTTTTCACCTGCTGCATCTTCTCCTGCAGGTAGATGTGAAACCCTGTACAACTAATACAAACTGGTGACCTGCATCTGAAACAGTAACGGTCAAATACATCTGGGTGGATGGATTAATGTGGATAATACATACATTTGTCTCTAAGCTAAAATGTACACTCTGTTTTATACATTTGGGCAAATTCTGCACTGAGATGATTAAAGGTTAAAGAATCCAAGTAGCAAACTGGTGTTTAAAGTAGGACTCACTTCAGTCATGAACCTTAAAGATAGAAAGAGTAAAGTCCCTTTAGCGGTTGGTGGAAGTGTGCTGCCTTGGTGCTGCCTTGGGGTTGTGTGGCACTGCACATCATAACTGAAGATGACATTTCCTCCCTTTAGTCTCATGCATTCATTCTGGTGTTGTGAATAGCAATATCTCCACCACCAATATCTCAGGAGGAAGTTGTTTCTGCCATTTCCACAATGCAGAAAGTGTCCGGGCCCTGACAGATACTTTTTAAGAAGTTCTCTTTGGTGCTTTGCCAACAGCTTCACCTTGTTTTATCAGAATCTTGTAGCCACCGCTCTCTCCCTCGATCATTCACTGAGGCTTGTATCACACTAATAAAAGGTCCCATAGACTCTGCTTCCTACCACCTTACACGGATGCTAAGATCTTGGCAAAGGTCTTTGCTCGTAGGTGAGAAAATGTTCTTCCTTCTATTATTTCTAAAGATCAAACTGGCTTTATTAGGGGAAGGCATTCCTACATTAATGTACGATGTTTACTTAAATCATTTACTGTTCTTGATCATTTTGTTTTTGGATCAGATTTATTTTGTGGATCAAATTACTGTACTCTCATCCATCTGCTTCAATCTGTACTAATGCTCAGCAGTCCAGACCAGAACCGGACAGGGGTGCCCATTAATGCCCATTCAATTTGGCCACTTGCTACAGCCTTACAGCCTTTCATAGCCTGTCTGGTATCTGGAGGAACAACTCACTATATGCTGATGACCTGTTGAATCTCAATAAGTGAGCTTTTCCCTATTAATGAAGAAGCAAATGCTTTAGACCAATATGCTTTTCAAAATTGAGAAAAATATGTTTTCCTATTTGTGTATTTTAAGAAAATTCAAGACTTATTTAAAGAGAAATTCTGAAAGTCATTGCTACATTGAACTAAACAAACACTATACCAGTGGTCACCCCTGTCCATGTCTCTTGTCGGACGTATTAACTCGTCCAACGTATACCTAATACGTATTAACGTATTGAAACGGCGGACCTTCAAAAAACAAAAGCTGCTGGTGGTTTCTTCCAAATTTTTGTTTTAACTAGGCCATAAACCTCCGCTGTCTTTCATTCTGGTCTTTTTTTTTTATTACACTCAGCCTGACTGACTGACTGAGTGGCGATATGATTACACTTGAATGATAAATTGTCTGTACTTGCATTGCTTGGCTCCTCATTTCCCCTACCCTCTCTAACATCAAAAACCCAGTGATTAAACACTCCTTAAGATACGGGCTCAATTTGTGAAACAGTTTGGTTTAAGCGGGTTTTCCCCTCTTACTCCAAATGCATCTAATCATTTGTTTAAACCAGCACAAAAAAGGTATTACACGCTTAAAAGATTTGTTCATAGATAATACACTGGCATCATTTGAGCAGTTAAGTAAAAAATGTCTTCCCAAGTCCAATTTTTTTTTTAGTAAAACATTAATTCTCTCTGGCAGAAAAGCACAAAACAACAAAATACAGAAACGCAGCAAAAACACAACAAAATACAGAAACGCAGCAAAAACACAAAACAACAAA
>JAUYWH010000024.1:23551710-23566868 GCA_034779795.1 Ctenopoma multispine | reverse complement strand
AAAACAACAAAATACAGAAACGCAGCAAAAACACAACAAAATACAGAAACGCAGCAAAAACACAAAACAACAAAATAAAGAAACGCAGCAAAAACACAAAACAACAAAATAAAGAAACGCAGCAAAAACAACAAAATACAGAAACGCAGCAAAAACGCAACAAAATACAGAAACGCAGCAAAAACGCAACAAAATACAGAAACGCAGCAAAAACGCAAAACAACAAAATACAGAAACGTAGCAAAAACGCAAAACAACAAAATACAGAAACGTAACAAAAACACAAAACAACAAAATACAGAAACGTAACAAAATACAGAAAAGCTGTGACGTAGAAGAAAATAATAATTGAAATCACCAGGAGACTGAGCTTTAAATTAAAGAGTTTTGTTACAAAAATATAGGAAAAGTAAGATAACAATGGTTCATGCCTTCTTATACCTTTCTCCTCCTCGTCCTAACAACCCCTTTACACACATACACAATTACACAGTTAGAGGATGCCAAAATTAATGTAAGTGATGACGGTGAAAAGCCAGGCCGGTGGCCTGCTCTTTGTGTGAGACTGGACAACTTAACCTATTCACATCCTGCTTTCCTAGATTTGTTAGAGCACTAGGAGCAAATAGATAACACTTCACATGAATGTTGTCCAGCTGTGAAGGCTCACTTTAACACAGAACCCAAATGGTCTCAGTATCCAGTACTCAGTATTCAAGGAGAGCATCTTAAGGCAATTGTGAGAGACAGTAACCAAAATACAATAATATAAAACATAGTGATCTGATCAGAAGAATTCATGCCACGACAAAAAACAAAACAACAAAAAATAAAAACGCAACAAAATACAGAAAAGCTGCAGTAAATACAGAAACGTGCTGTGGATGTTTTTACATGAGTTCTACTCCAGAAAGAATCCAGCTGCTTTGTGTGAAATACCTGCAGCTGAACACAGAGTAAATGCTTCTGACTGACAGGTGAAACTGATTTGTTCAGCCTGATGATGAAAGGAAATCTAAATCTAGAATTACTCACTAACAGAAGCACAGCTTGGTGTATTCTCAGACAATTGTGTCATTACATCCCACGTGGAGGAGACTCCGATGAGAGGACAGTTGCAGCAGATGACAGTGTCAGGCCCCTTCTAATGAGAATGAATGAGGGACGAGGGATTCCTCCACTGCATATAAGCTGCTGCTGCTGCTGCTGCCTGAGGACTGAGAGACACCGAGCACCGCAGCAGCTCAGACGTCACCGGTAAGTCACACTCACGGCTAAAGTTTACATTTACCGTTTAGTTCTCAAGCTGGAAACTTTAGGTTTACCTGTTACCTCATATCTCAGTGTCTTTGAAGGAAGTATTTTTACTTTTTAATCCTCTGAAACGATTCAGAAGAATAAGTCTTAAATTATATCATTATTGGTTAAGCTGAATGGGAGATAAAATTACTTTTTAGTATTTTCTTGATGCATATTTTATAAAATTACTTGAGTATTTCTAAACTGTGGTATTTTCATCAGAGGTGAAAGTAATACTGTTGTATTGATGTTGGACTCAAGTCATAAAAGTACTACCACAGTGTACAAAATGGTACTTTACTTTACTTTACTTTACTTGGCAGATGCTTTTATCCAAAGTGACTTACAAGGAGAAGACACCAATCAATCACCATTCGATTTCTGTAAAGTTCTTTCTGTAAGTGCTACTGATACATGTTGGTACTTGATGTTGCAGTTGTTGAAGGTGGAAATCATTTCATTATCTACTATTCTCTCAGTTTAATATAATATCTATACTGATCTTTATATTGTCTCTTAGTTGGTGGGGGTGCGATCAGATCATCAGATGCTCCAACAGTTTAACGATCACTGAAACTGTAGATACCATGAGACGGTTTAGGTTCTGAGATCAGCGGTCGCAGTCCTTATGTGTGAATATTTCTTGTAGATGACGTTACTGCACTTCGCCTTTGTGAGCAGCGTAGTACTAGAGTAAATGTACTTGTTACTGTGTTGGTACTTTGCAGTACATGTAGTGATCCTTTCACTGACATAAACCATAAGAATTATTATCCAAAAAAGTGTGATTTAGTGAAATAATTATTTCTCACGTGTCTGCTGTTAGATAAATGAACTGTATTATATGAACTGAATATAACTGTAATATAGTTAAATGAACCTGAACATTTGTTTTATATCTCAGTAAAATTAATCTTTAGATTATTGAGACACTTAAAGGCTTCAGCTCTTTATCGTCTTTCTCCAGCAAACCAGCTGTTTACTACAAATTGTTTTTAAATACAACAAATTTGCAGCAAATGACAATTTGTGGTAACATAATGAGGAAATGACCTTGAATTACTGTAGTGACCGGTTAAAGCTTTTACAGCCTCTGTTCTTTAACCTGGAGAAACGTGGTGCTCTGGTTAAACCGAAGACATGAAACCAACAGCAGACTGGACTCAGGATGTGAACTTTACTCTGTGACTGTAAGTTCAGATGTTCAAACATCCTCCTCGACCTCTGACCTCTGTGTATAAACACGTGAAACATAAACTTCTGAACGTGATGCAGTCAGTGATGATTTTGGTTGAGTTCCGGTGTGATACCACTAATTGCTTAAATTGTATTTTTATTTAAAACGTATTTATTTAGTTTAGTTACATGTTGTAGCTTTAAGTAAAAGATCTGCTGACGTCTTCCCCTTCAGCTCCTGGAGACACTCAGCCAGCACTTCAGAGCTGTGGAACATGATGTACACAGAAGGAAACGGTGTAGCTGTGTCAGTCTGACTGTGTGTTTTTCAGGAATCATGGGACCAGCGCCTGAGCTCAACACGTCCGCGAGGCCCCAGCTTTGTGTTAACGCCTCCTGTCAGCCTCCAGTCACAGACAGGTGTCCCTACAACACGGCTCAGCTCGTCCTCATTGCCATGGTAACCACTTCCATCAGCATCACCACCGTGCTCGGCAACATGCTGGTGATCCTGTCCATCAAAGTCAACCGTCGCCTGCGCACCGTCAACAACTACTTCCTGCTGAGCCTGGCTGCGGCCGACCTGATCATCGGCCTGTTCTCGATGAACTTGTACACGCTCTACCTGCTGCAGGGCCGCTGGCCCTTGGGGGCCGTTCTCTGCGACATGTGGCTCGTTCTGGACTACGTGGTGAGCAACGCCTCAGTCATGAATCTGCTCATCATCTGTTTGGATCGGTACTTCTGTGTGACGCGACCGCTCAGCTACCCGGTGAGGCGGACGGGCAGGGTGGCCGGTCTGATGATCGGAGCAGCCTGGCTGATGTCCATCATCCTCTGGACTCCCACCATCCTCAGCCAGCAGAGGGTTGGGGGCAAACGTGGTGTCCCTGAGGGACAGTGTTACATCCTCCTGCTGGCCAGTCCTGCCATCACTCTGGGGACCACGCTTTCTTCCTTTTTCCTGCCGGCGCTCATCATGATCGTCCTGTACAGCTGCCTGTCTGCTGCCAGCCACAGCCGTCTGAGCGCGCTCCAGTCACGGCGAGACACACTCGGGACGTCTAGTCCGACCATGGAAGACTTCTTCCTGAAACGACAAAGCTTGGTGACCGCTGACCCTGTCTCAGACCTGTCTCTTAACCAATCAGAGTCTAGCACTTCGAAGTCCAGTAAGAAACGGAGAGCATCCAGAAGTCGTGGAGACGAATCAGAACCGGCAGCATCTCCTCAGAAGCGTCACCCTCAGACCAGGACCCGCCACACCACAGACAATGACTACAACAAGTCTGAGAACGAGTCCTCATCCAGCACAGACCTCCACAGGACAGCCTCAGCAGCACTCTCTGCTTGTCCCAGCTTCAGGTCTCAGGAGAGAAGGAGGCGTCGGGTGATGGCGAGGGAGAGGAGGGTCACCAAGACCATCCTGTCCATCCTGCTGGTCTTCATCCTCACCTGGACACCGTACAATGTCATGGCCGTCATCGCCACCTTCTGTCATGTTTGCATCCCCAGCAGTGTGTGGACCACAGGATACTGGCTGTGTTACATCAACAGCACCATCAACCCTGCCTGCTACGCCCTGTGTAACACCACCTTCAGGAAAACCTTCTGCAGCCTCCTGTGCTGTCACAGCAGGAAGCTTCAGTGACACGGGTGTCTGGTGCACTTCTTGTTACGGGACACTGTCAATCCCACAAAGCCATGACTGGACTCGGGAGTTCGGCTCATTAGTCTCCTCCACGCTGTGAGAAAGTTTTTGGAGCAGACAAACAACAGATCAACATCTGGGTCACGTCCATTTTAGCCGTGAGGGCTGTGTGTTCATTGGTCCACAGCAGGTCAAAGTTTTAACCTCATTTATGAACCAGTTCTGTTCAGACTAAGCTGGGCCTTTAGCTTTGACCCAGATTCCTGCAGTTACAGCAGCTTTCAGCCTTTTTTATCCACCAGGTGGCGCCAAAGACAAGAATATCTGGATGTTAATGTCATCAGTGCCAATTGTAGTTTTTAACCTTTATATTCAGGGTAGTTTCTATTTTACTGACCACAGTATCTGCCAGTACAAACTAGTCTGACTGCTCAGTGGTTAAGGAGTGGTGCAGATGAGTACTGAACCGCGTTGGTCTGGGGACTGAACTGGTGACTCCTAAACCTTTCAGCCAAGACTTTTATATTAGTCATATCATATTTTAAAGGTGTTTTCCTGGATTCTAAACCACATTTTGTCCAATTCAGCAAAAGGCTCCTCATGTTCTATAACTGTCCAGATTTCCTCTGACAGTTAAAAACCATGGAGAGACACAGAACCAGAACTGGGCAGAAACACTGGACTTTTTTGAGCCTGCACATTGGACAGAACGTGGTCTGTGTCAGGTTGATAATTTGTTTCAGACGTTCAGCTAAGTCAGTACAGTGGTTGTCAGATGTTTCATTAGCTTCAGTAGGAGGACGTGTTGGGGTCTGGATGTGGTTCTGAATGTTCCTGTTAGCACTGTTAGCCCACGTTAACCACTGTTAGCTGTCTCATTTGTCTTGAACCAGCTTTTCTTGCCTTGTTTTCCTTTGTGTTTTAAGCTCATATTTTGTCTCCTTGTGGTTTGATCATCAAAACGATGGACTACACCTTTAATTTGTCACAATCAAAATTAGAGTTCAGAGACGGTGAGGGTCCCATGGGGTCACCGGCTCAGATGGATTCTGGTTATTTAGACTCTGGTGCAGGTGTCTTCAACATGTCTAATAACAGATTTGTGTAGTTACAGCAGATATTTCATTTATTACACCATAATAAACTATGAATAATGTGTCTAAGTTCATCACCTGCTTTAGATGTGACATCTCGTTTGTGTGCCAAAGAACAGACCAAACTCTTCACCAAAACAATGTACAGCATTTAATTTCTTCTTTTATACAAGTCCCATCTTTGCAGCATCAATTACGTACAGTTCAAAAAATAGATTTTATAGAAGATTTTGTTTGTTACAGATCCATCCAAACCTTTCTCATTTTCACTAATTTTAAAATGAAACTCTTTATAATCCAGTGGAGGACGTCCCCGACAGTCGAGTTTAGTCTTCAGACTGGATGTGAACGTCTCTTGGATGTTAATTTATTCTCAGCTGCAGTCAAATCTTTTAGGACTATCTGTTAAAACAAGCTATGAGCTACGGGGACAGGATTATTCAGTATTAACTAGTGGGAGAATACTGGAAGTTCCACATTTAATCCAAACAAACACAAGAACATCTGTAAAACAAATCGGTAAAACAAGAAAAATAATCAAAGGTGGTTGTGTGTTTTGGAGGAGTCTCTCGTTTGTGTTTGATGAAGGAGCGGAGACGATTGTTCAGCTGGAGCAGGAGGACCCTGCTGTCTTCTGTGTCTCTCTTCATCCTTTAGTTTGACTTCTTCCCGCCTGTTAAGGAAAGTGGAGTTTCGTGGGTTAATTAACTTTGCTGACTCCAGGATTCTGCAGAACATCTGAATCGAGAGCAGCTTCCAACAAACTGTGAGTAAATGTTAAATTGTTTCCCTGTGGAGTCACTGAGGTCATAAAACATTTGGAAAGCTGATAATTGTTAACATCTTGTTGTTAACGTCCACGTTTTTGGTTTGTGACTTGTCACAGGTACCGTTTGTTAAAGCTGGTCTGTAAGGCAGCAGTTGCTGGCTCAAGTCCAGTTTGATGTGTTTAAAGTTCATTAGACACCAGAACACAGCAGAGCGGTTCCTAACATTCACACACGAGTGAACAGCTGCTGTTTTGTGTTATTGAGGTAAACGACGTCATAATTCTCCTGCTTTTCCTTCTGTTCGGGTTTTAAGAGTAGGTTGAATGTTTATTAATGCTGATGGGTCAGCACAGAGCAGGGACATTTCTATGTGCTGCACATGGTGCCAGCTCCTGCTGAAATGAATGAAACTGTCTAAATGCAGAATTTTACATCTGAACCTTTCCACAGTTGTTCAGTCCTGTCTGAGTGTTAGAGACCGGATCAATCTGATCCGCTTTAAATCACAAATCTGTTCCTCCGACTGGACCTTCAGGAGCATATTTACTCTCAACAGTACAGGAACAACCCACTGTTATTTTAATGCAGACCAGATGTGTAATCAAGCCTGTTCAGAAATCTGGGGCTGAACTGTCTCTATCACTGCCTGTGGTCAGAAATTCAGAGGAAGCTTCGAGGTAACAAACAAACTGCAGATGTTGAAGATTCTTCCTGTTTCTAGTTTTCCTGCCTCACACTGTGAGCACACTGCATGGACGAACGTTTAGTTTGAGGTGTTCACAGTTCACTTTAGTAGCTGCTCCACTTTTCAAGTGATCAGCAGTGAAACAACTTCTTATTTCAGACGTTGGACTCTGCAGGAGCAGTTTTTCTTCCTGTAGACGTTTGTACAGTCAGAACATCAACAACAGAGGAGGTGACTCCACTTATCAGACACGTCAGCGATCATATGACTTCAGGTGACTTAGTGTGGGGGAATGAATATGTTCACTAACTGTATCCTGTTTTTCCTCTTTGTCACTAACAGTTTGTTGTTGTTCTGCCTGATTTACGGCACAACTCAAAATGGAAAAACTACTACTACTACTACTGTCATCACTACTACTACTACTACTACTGTCATCACTACTACTACTACTACTACTACTACTACTACTACTGTCATCACTACTACTACTACTACTACTGTCATCACTACTACTACTACTACTACTACTACTGTCATCACTACTACTACTACTACTACTACTGTCATCACTACTACTACTACTACTACTACTGTCATCACTACTACTACTACTATATGTAATAATGAGCTAATTCATGAGTTCATTGTTTCTTATTTATCTTATGATGTCAGAAATAATCCGTTAACTAATCTGAACAGCTTCACTGGTGGAAGGAGCCAGTTAGTTTGTTCAGTAGTAGTTTAGGTGTAATGGTTGTAGAAGTAGTAGAAGTAGAACAAAAACACAGTACTAGTATTAGTCCACTCTTCTGATGGCACCTTTCAAACTTTAAGTGGAAGTTCTAAAGAATAAATCTTAAAACTCTCAGGAAACAGTGAATGAACCTGTTCACCTCGTGCTAACTGATGGTCCTAAAAGGTTTATGAAGTCATACGATAGACATGTTCGTCTACGTCACCAAGTTGGTCTAAACCAGGTGGACCAGTCACAGAACCGGTCCTACGCTGAACCAAACACCAAAAACTGTTGAATCCCTACATGAGTCAGTGCCACTAAAGTTTTAAATCCAGGTGCAAACTGGATCTAAGGTGGAAACAGCTATCAGCTATCAGTCCCTAGTGTTCGTGTTGACCCTGAGGTCTCACCTCCATTTCCTCTGACTTTGGGGGTGCAGGGTTTGGACACTTTGACGGAAGTCTGACAATCAGCGTTGAACAACGCTTTCTTCAGCGCTCCTGATCGAGTCTTGGTTTTGGTGGCAGCATCGCAGGATCCCCACGGCCCGAACTTGTACTTACAGTCACCTGGAAGACAACAGTGAAACCTTTAACACTTTGTTGTGTTCGTGTTCGTGTTTGTGTTCGCGTTCGTGCGGTGACAGTTGATTAGTGACTGACTCTCTTTAGATGAACCAACTGAACGGGTTCGTCCAGGTCAGCAGACGAGTTCTTTACAGGCATTCTGCAGTAAACATGAACACGAACAGTTAACTGAACAACTGGAAGGAAACAATCCCACATGGAGAATGACCTGGAACAGCAGCTGGAGTCTCTCATTCCAGGAACTGCTGTTAGACTGGCTGAATAAACAACTTTAACAGGAATGATTTGATCAGAATAATTCACACAAAGTACTTCACTTCGGTACTTTGACCTGTGTGTACTTTACTCGGGCTTTTCAGTAACTAAGTAATTCTTAGTAGTTACTTCTGTGGAACTAATGTGGACCAGACTCAAACATTCATGTTATCAACAGCATCATGTTCAGCAGCGTTAAAATACTGTTTTACTTATGTAAAGCACATTTCACAGCTCGTATGTAGTACTTCTACTTGAGTAAAGAATTCGAGGAGTACTGGAGTACTTTATGGGCAGGTACTTTAACTAGTATTGAATTTATGTACTTCTACTGCATCTCTGTCCTACTGTTACTCCATGTGTTGTGTGTTGGCTCAGTCTTACTGATGTCCTTCTTCCAGTTGCAGGGGATCTTGCAGTTAATCTTTTCAGTGCGTCCGTCACAGGTGACCTCCCTCAGTCCCTCTCCACAGTCTCCCTTATTTGGCACACATTTCCCGTACTGGGTCTCTGCAGTGCTGCAGTCTGGTCCAGACCTGGGTTTTCCACCTGGTGGGACAGAGAGTCACAGTATCCGTCAGAGTAAAACTCACGACCCCTGTTCTGGTCAGCCAAACGTTACCTAAGCACTCTGGAAAAATAAAGTTCAGTTTGCTTGTTTAATCCGGTTCATTTAAAAATCTTTGAACGTGTAAATGTGTGTTTCAGTCATCAGGATACAAGGTGAATCATACTTCATACTTTATTCTCATTTCCACAGTTTAGTCTGGATTTATTGATATTTTATTAAATGAATTCTCAGTGATCAGCTCCTGTTTGTGGTGGAGGTCAGAGTTTTACTGTGACGCTGAAGAAAAGTGAAAAACATGAGGACTCTGAGTGAATTAATGCAGGTTTAGTCCAGAAAGATAAAAGTGAGCATTGCACAAAGAGTTTGACCATAATTATATAAACTAGAGTCAGAAACTGAAATGAGCGCTAACAGCTCACTGAAACTCGAGGAGTTTGTAGGACGTTTGGAATCTGAAGATAATTAGATGTCGCACGTTACTTTCAGTTTTCACTAAACTAACAGGAAAAACTTGTTGTTCTCCGTCTGGAGAAAGTGGGTTCATGAAAAGTAATAAAATCTAAAGTAACGTGGATCTTTCCAGTCGTTCAGTGAGTTTACGTTTAGTTTGCGCTTTTCCACCTACTCCGGCTACTTTTCAAGCAAAAGTCAATGAAACATCAGGAGCAAACGTTTCCATGGTGGTAAAATGTTTTCTACAAACGTTACTTCCAGAAAAGTTGGAACCTTTTGTTCATTAGTTATTTATCGGACTGAATTAATCATATAACATATAATCAAAGTGACACAGATAGAGGTGTTTTCAGTGGTTTAAGACGTGAGGACACTAATTGTTTCTCTAAATTCTTTGTAATCCTGCCCTGAGAAATATTCATATTGATTTGACGTGTTACAGCATCAAACTCTAAACCAACAAAATACACTTTTACACTACACGTTTTTTTGTCCTTTTGTCAGATAATTAAAATCACAATTTAGTTTTCTTTATTTTTCTATTTTTAATCTATCTGAAAGTAACTGCAAATGTAAAAAGTCTGTTTCCCTCTGGTGGAGCAGAACTAATGACTGTTCTGTACTTGGTAAACTTATGGAAGTAAAGGACAAGTATCTAAAAACTCTACTCAAGTACATTTTCTTCAGAACACATGTTGATCAATATTATATTACTAAATTATTAAAAATAGTTTACATACAAAAATAAATAATAAAACCCTGAAGCCTGAGCAGTGCACTGGACACGTACTATGGTGAACGTGTTAGCCTTAGCATTAGCGCACACGTCACCTCACCTCTGTGGTTTTTGGGTCTCTTGGAGGCCTCGGCGGTGAGCGTCAGAGCCAGGAGCAGCAGCAGCGTCACTGAGAACACACTTCTCATTCTGCAGACACACAAACATGGACGTCTTTAATAGGATCACACACAGATAAATCCTGACATGTCCAGGATTAGAACACGTCCGGTCAGCAGGACGAACATGATTCAGGCTGTTTTTATCTGCAAGTTAATGGTTCTATTAACAACTCGATGATAAAATGACAAAGACATGCAGAAGGAGGTGACAGGAGACTACAAAGATACAAAGAGACATGAAACGTTCACGAAGAGATTCGAAACAGAGACTCGTTCCTGTGTAGGATGGCTGTATGAACGTGAGCTGCTCTGATCTGAAATGATGAGTTGGGTGAAGCCAGCCGACTGCCAGCGTGTTTGACTTTACATAACTGCTCATGTGACTAAAAAGCTGAGTTAACTTAATGTTTTGAGTTGACGGGACTTTAAAACTAGTTCAGTTAATTTAACTCCTCACTGGACGCACAGCTCAGCTGATGTTAGTTACTGTAAGATGAACTTACATCATCTCTTCTGTAGGACTGTGCCTGAATGTAAGAACCATGTTATTTTGTTGTGTAGCGTGATCTAAACCGGCTGGACCGGCCGGGGCCAGATGGTCCAAATTTAGTCCAAATCAAATCTGCTCCCTTTTCAGCTCGGTCCCCCAAATCTCACAGAGCTTAAGCCAAATAATCTGACTATTGTAGTCACAGCGGCACGAGGATTATAAAAGTAGGCTAATGTATTCAGACACCGCTCCTGTTGTCAGGACATATTCTGGACTTATTCTGATTTATTTCTGGTTGTGATGGAGCGTCACAGGGCGAGCACCATCAGCTCACAGCAGAAATGTGGAGCAGGCTCTTGGCTCTGCTCTCACAAAGAGAGAGTCAATTACCCATAAAGCTCCTCTCTCCCTCTCTGTTGTTATTGTGCTGAGAAATGACAGACTCCTCTTTCAGGCCTCCATTAAAGCAATGCTTCTCTTTCACATGTCAGCTGGCAGAGCAAATCCTGCTCTTCTCGCTCCTCCTGCGGCCTTTTATGAGAAAAGAACCAGCTCTCAGCAGGCCTCCAGTCTGTCGTCCATCAATGAAGGAGAGGAGGAGAAGGGGGGAGTACAGAGGAGGGGGGAGGAGGCCAAGCAGTGCCTGAAAGAGCCCTTTAGATTCCCCCTCAAAAGAATACTGATTCATTGGGCCAAAACAAAGCCCCTTCTAGCCTGGTTTCATTTCTCTAAAGCCAAACACAGATTCCGTGCCACATCTTAGGAGCCCCCTGCCTGGCCCCCACCACCCTGAATAGAAACTTATTTGCATAAGAAAACAATAAAATCTTAGCATGAAGAAAAGGAGTGGGATGCTCCCTTTGGTTCAGAACGAGGAACAGCATTTAGAGGAACTTCCTCTTGAAACTCCGGGTTCACTCTCACATCCGGAGGCAAAGTTTAAAGCCGTGAATCTGTTCACCTCTGCTCCTGCAGAGCTGGTTTTCATCTGCAGCACAGTCATAAAGAAAGGCATTCATGTTTCCAACATTCCAGCCCTTCCTGCAGCCCAAGGTGCGGCCTGGTTGCTGCGATGACGAAACATAGAAGCTGGAACTCAGTTTCTGATCAAATGAAAACTTGACTGAAAGTTGGTAGAAAATGTAAAAACTTTCAATGAAACGCTTGTTTCTGCAGCTGGAATTGGTCCAGTAAACACATCACAAAACTGAAGGTTTGCAAGTTGCAGCAACAACCGTGCCAGAGGCCAAAATATCTGCAGAGTTCATGCAGAAATTTCTCGCAGATTAGTCCTTTACAGCAGGAGTGAGGCAAACGCAGAAACTAAGAGGGAAACCACAAAGTCAAAAACATAAAACTGAAGAAAAAATTTAACAACCATCAAAGTAAAGTGTGGGACATGCAGTCTCCTTCAAAATAAACTTTAAAATGCATCATGCAAGAATCCAGAGCTCAGATTTCAAGTTAGATTTTCAGCAGAGCTCAACTATTTCACAGCTCATTTCATTACTGATAAATCTGCAACGCATGAAGAGAAAAAATCCGAGAGTTTGGTTCCATCTGATCCAAACCAACAAATACACAGACAAAGAGAGTCTGCTCGTGTGTTTAAACTCTTCAGCAGTTCATCATCTGCCTTTTACAGCACTGCAGCAGAAATGTTTCCTTACACAGAGTAAATATATATATATACACACGTATACACAGACACACAAAAACACGACAATGTCCCAGATTTAAAGAAAAATCTGCACAAGCAGAAACTCACAGATGTTCAGTGTGTGTAAAGAAAGATGTTAAGTGGTGATAATGAACTTAAATTAATGGAGGTTCTGCTCCTGAATCAAATTCTATGTTGACAAACAGACACACAGACACACACAGGGTCAGTGTCGAGTGTGTGTCTGTGTTTAAGGTGAGAAAACAGAGAAACTTACTTGTCAGGTTCAGAGGAGCAACCAGTTGAGCTGTGGAGTCGTCGCCTTCTGTCGCTGCTTTCAGCTTCTGCTGCTAAACACCTCCGCCCCCCGCCCCCACCCGTCACAAGCTTTAACCCCCCCTTACAGACACAGACACACACACTCAGCCTGAGGAACAAAACCAGAACAGATCATTAACATACAGAGAAGAGTGTGTGTCTGTGTGTCGTTGTGTTTCCCTGCTGAGCTGCAGCTCTGGAAGATGTTGTTTTCACATTAACACTCCCCAAAAAAAAAGAAATGTTCAGTGGCAACTGACTTATTTTTGACCAGTTAAAACCTTCTGGATGGAAGGTGTGTTCAGCAGCCTAAAAACAGCATTTTTGTTGTGATCACCACGACACACATTAACTGAGCGGGATCAAACCAGCGCTCCACAGGCCACCCGACAAAGACGACCTGAAGGAGTCAGACTTGTTAAGGACTCAGTTCTCGCGTTTGCTGCATTTCAAAGAGCTGCCAAACTAATTTCCTAACAAAGGAACTAGAAAGGTTTTGGGAGCAGAGATTGTTTCAGTCACAGAGAGGAGTGGGAGCTATGCTGCTGCTCAGGTCGTGTGTGCTGTGTCTAGGTGTGTCTGCTGAGCTAATATTGACCGTAACACTGAGTGCTGCTGTGTGTGCAGAGCTCCAGCTGGACGACACCTGCTTTAACCGAGATGCACACGGTGAACAAGGTCAAAGTCTGAAAACCTGCAGTAAAACACAGCGCGTACGGTTCTTTAGAATGCGGCTTATGTCCTGAATCAGGTACCAATCAAACACCAACACGTCTGCTAACTGGTTCTGACAGAGAACAGTACTGAGAAACAGAAGTGAAGTTTGGGGAGAGTTGTATATTTAATGTTCTACTCCAGTGTGTATTGTCAAATGTTCCCTATAAATTATACTTGGTTTAAGTAAAGTAAAAATACCTTAAATGTGTGTAACAAATACACACTGAAGCAGGAATAAACAAACCGTGTGCAGCCTGAGTTTGTTTAAACCAGAACCTCATCACTCCATCCTCCCCTGGTTTTTCTTTATCCTGTAATAACACAGTAAATACTCTGATCAAGTTAAGTTGCTCAGCAGGTCACGTGCACCACATAATGTCACAGCAGATCTCTGTTTGGTTCCTAGACGTCCCCGTTCCTCAGATACATGTGCTGTATGTACGTATGATACTTAAACATACACCACTTTTACCATACAGTGTAATCTGGAGCGTTCTCGTAGTTTGTGTGGTTCTGCTGAGTTCTGCTGAGCACCACTCTCAGGGACAAACACAGCAGAACGTCTCTCAGAGCTCTGATGGCTCAGTCATGCGTGCAGGTCTTTGTTAAAAGGTTCCAGCTGGGAACAGAGAGCGGGAGGCCGCCGTTCTTCTCTGAACTGAGAGAGTTGAAGCAGCTGATGTTTCATGGAAAGAACTGTGTCATGTGGTTCTAAATTAATTAGTTTTTACTGCCAGTGCTGAATTCACTGACGTGCAGTTAATCAGTAACGTGAGCGTTTATCTCAGAGCTCAGCACGCCACGCCGCTAACATCTGTCCACAGAGATCATGTGATCATCACGTGTGCACAGACCGACAGTTTTCACACATCTCAGGATTAAAACCTGACTCTGTAAAAAGTTTTATTCTGGTGACGCAGAGAGCAACAAATACACAGGGACTAAAGCTGATTTTTATTTCACTTCTGTTTTACAACTGATTCATTATACTGACCAAGATGTAGGAACAAATGATTCAATAAATGATTAAATGTTCAAAATCAATCTCAGCTGAAAGGTCAGACTCACTGGTCAGAGCGGATTTTAGTTTAAAATAGTTTTAGTTTGAAACTGAACTAGAGAATTAATTAAAAGTGACAAGAAATTTACAGGTGAAGACCTAGAGATTATTAAAGAGCGATAGATAAACAGAACATGATAGAAACAGAAAGAACCACACATCAAATGATCCACAGAACCATGCACATGGGTCAGACAAAACTACAAGACAGAACAGAACCATACAGTAGATAGAGCAATAACTAGAACCATAGATAGTTAGAGCAATAATAGTTACATGGAACCACATCAAGAGAACATGATGGAACAAAAGTACGAGGAGTAAAATTATCAATAGATAAAGACACAGACGGTCCAATAGATAGAACAGTTGAAAGATAGAACCACAGACAGAATGTTAGAACCACAGACAGAAACAGGAAGGATGAACGTTTGTGAACAATTTAAAGTTTTTTGTGTTTCTGAGTAAATGTGAAAAAAAACACGATCAGATTTTATCGTCGTCCTGCTGCATGATCCACTTTCTGTTGAGCTTCAGTCACTGACGGAGTCCTTCACGTTTGTTCGTATAACTCAGAATCCACAGCTCCATCGGTGATGACAGGTTCAGGTTCTTATCCTGGAAGCAGAGTTTGATCATGAACAGATTCTTATTATAATAAGTTCTACTTTGTTCTCATGAGTCCACAGAACCTTGTTCCTCCTGCAGCTCCTGGTTTATCCACACGTCCCTGAGC